>JAHZNF010000557.1:0-10868 GCA_027744215.1 Troglopedetes dispersus | reverse complement strand
ATCCTTACAATCCGTTTGTGGTATACATTGTGGATAAATTATGGGCGGTCCTTAGAATGAGCATTGACTTTGTGGTAAGTTGTTGTGGGACGGGAGGTGACAGGCTCTGCAATATTGACCAGTGTATTAAAACAAACGCTTATTCATATTTTATACGATTTTCTTGAATCTATTTAGACGGGAAGGCTAGATGTCATATCGCAAGTGTGGACTATTCCATCAATTGAAGATCGAAGGAAGGAAGGTCGCTTCAATGTCACAATATCTTTTCCAGATAGTGGTCATTCAGTTGTTTCGGATGGATGTGAAACATTATACATAGTTAAAACTGGAGATAGAAAATCCTCTGAGCCTTGGAATGTGAGTGTGAATATGATTATGATTGAATTGTTTCTGATTCATCATGAATTTGTTTGAAATATGTAATGCTTGTTATGAGTGTAAACATAGTTTACTCAAGTTACTGAACCATCAAAAAATTTCTGATTGCCTATAAATATGAAATATAATTTTGCTTATAGCCAGTCACGACCGTGACACCTTTTAAAGAAGACAAGTCCTCCCCGCAGTTCTCTTTGTTGGATTGTACAAAATATAAAATAGGAAATGACGCGTTTATCGATGTGCTGGCGGCACGAATTGACGACAAAAGTGTGTGGAGTGAAGCAGTGGAGCACTTGAAGGACGGAATGATGGAAGGACATTCCTTTTTGTCGGTTTTAGAGTGGTTTACATTCCAAGGTTGATATATAAATACACTTATTCTTATTCCGCCGGGAGTAAAGTTAAAGTCGGTGTTATTGCCTGGATAAAGTAGTTTTAATTTAATCATATCAATGATAAAATTAATGTTGACACAGGAGAAGGCGTTGAAGAAACGAAGTGGACCTTTAAAACTCACAGAACTCTGATAGGACACGCTGGAACTGAGTATGCTTCTCTGGAGCCAGGCGGCACTGGAATTTATCTGGCGAGTGACAGTAGATTTCATATGGTTTTCGATTCCCAAACACCAATAAATCTTCAGGCCAGTCTTAAAGTGAAATCTGCAGAAGGTTTGTTGAGATAAATGGATATTCAAAAATTTTACAGCAGCAACTTATTCTATAATCGTCAAATAAAGTTGACTGTAGTTGAACTCCATTATTTGTAGTAGTTGAAAATGTTGACTGATAGTCAGCGAAAGCTAAACTTTTACTAGATTTTCGTGAGTAAACTTTCTCTAGTCCTCTTCATGGTCAAAAATGGAACTACCTAAAGTGTATTGTGTATGTCTTTCCGTTTTTCCTTCAGAAAAGAAATCCGAGTATTTGTGGACGCAAACGATGGACGAAGTGAAATTGTGGTTCAGAGTTAATTCTTCCATTAAAAGGCAAGATGTTAGCATAGAATTTAAGAGGGATTCCATAAGCATTTCCCACAAGGGCCAGGTGGTACTGGAAGGCCCACTCTATAAATCAACAAGTGTGGAAGGCAGTTATTGGATCATAGACACTCCAAAGTATGCCAAGAGAATTTGAAGAGAAAACCTGTTGCTTATGCTTATACAATCACAATCTGTGTAAATTTTCTTAATGATTATCATTATTTGATGCAGATGTTTGCCAGTAAACGCTCCAGAAATACAAGGAGAATCGGAGGAATCTGAGGAGTCAAGACAGTTTAAAGTTTTGGAAGTTGTTCTCGAGAAGATAGAAGAAGGAGTGATGTGGATAGATGAAGTAGTAAAAGGGAATTCTCTCGGAGAGTACTTTGCTGATCCAGAACTGTCGGAGGCCATACATGCACGCTTGGCTCATCTTTGCTCGGATAAGTGGGTATGATCCGAAAAAGACCAAGTTTTCAACTTATTTTGTTCCACCTGTTATACATATTACTTAAATTTTTGCTCATACTTTCGAGATTTATTTGTGCATATTGTAGGGAGCTGAACCTGGACAATCAGACGCTTTTGATCCTAGGCAATTAGAAGAATGTGATGCTTACCCAGCGGACTCCTCTTGCCTTATGCGTATTGATAAGACTAGTCAGAGGATTACGCATGCGGTACGAAAATCGCTCCTTCCTTTGTTCTCTTAAAAATATAATTCGATTTTCATTTCAACTTGTTTGTTTCGTTTACTATAATTTATAGGCAAGCCTTGGAAGTCATCAATGGCTTTTTAATGTTAGATTGGAAGCAAGCACGGCTCCAGCTATTTGCATCAGACATGACGTTGACGGTGTGATCTGGAAGCCACAAAAGGAGACAACTGCAGATTCTTCCGAAGTCACACCATCATGGAATTGTGAACACGTCGGCACATTTTCAGCTTTAGGATACGTGCAAGCTTCAAAGCAACAGAGAAAGTATACTCTTTGCTCGTCTGGTGAGTTTAAATAAATAGGTTTTAATTAAATTTAATCGAGATTGCATTGAGAAGCTCTTTTCTTACTAATGAAGGTTAATTGAATGGAAAGCAATTCAGATATGATTTGATTAATTTAAATTCATTTTTCTAGACATATCGTACGTGGCGATTTGTGACGTGAAGAAGCACATTTATGTCTACCGTCAGCCTACAAAAATAGAATCCTGTCTGCGAAACAGACGAACAGGAGAACATGTGACTCACGTTGCAAAGCAGCTTGTGATCTCGTTGGATCCTCCACACGAAATTTTAGGTGCGTATGCAACACCTTCGTACTTGTTTGTTTTGACTCCGGAAAATTTCCATGCTATTCGCATTTTGGCTGAAGAGGAGTAGGCAAATTGTTTCTTTTATTTTTACAAAAAAAAAAATGAATAAAACGATATTCTCTTTCTTAATTTAAAACTTGATTGCTCAGCGGATGTTGGTACAGTAGGGGAATTTGTGTAGGTGATGACATGATTGTTGAGTTTCTTCTGAATAATTCTCACTAATAATTCAAAACTTTCCGTTCTGAGGTAAGCCGTATGGTCATTATTCTCTTTATGGTGCATGATGTGGTCACATTGTTTTCACTTTAAGTGTCAAGAGCATATAAAGTTAGACCTCACGAGAAGTTTATGACGTCATTGCAACGAGTACATCGCAAATGAGTGGTCCATTAAATGTTTTGTACGTGTCTCTTTTCGATTTGAATTCAAGTTTGTGCCTATTACGACTCTTATGTCGCATATCCAATCAGTGATGAATAATTTCATCCTTTACTCTGAAGAAGCCATGAGATGTATTCGTTTTAAGAGAATTGCTCATTTTGCGTGTAGGTAATCTAAACTGAATAACAAAGGAGCGTATACAGCGCACCAAGTGCATCACACGCATCTGCATTTTTGTTTCATTTAAAATTGCCCTGTTCCTCTATTTCTGCCTTTATTCAGCAATTTACGAACATTTTTTGAAAATATTTTTGCAAAGTGCACCATCATAATATTTACTATTTACCAGTATGTTGGGTTGCACTCTCTAATCTGATCTGGTTGAAGGGATCAATTCACGAATAAAAGTAATGCATATACACTTTTTTCAGTAAAAACTAATTTGCAGAAAAATATTAACGCCTGAATTCCGTGCTCCATTGAATCATTATAAGTTTTCCGCAAGCTTTCCCTTCCTCTTTGAGATCAGTATTGTGTCAATAATAACGCGACTTCTGTCAGCAGTTACATTATATCTGCATACTCAGTAAGCGCAAAGAAGTTATTTTTCTTTTTTAAATTACTGTACGCTTCACGCACTGGCAAGGAAGGATGAGACTTTTGAAAAACAATGTTGCATCAATATAAATTCTCTTCGTAATGAAGATAATTGTAAGTTTGTGCAGTACTTTATTAGCGCAACGCTCCGCCTCCTTGTTACAGTCACGTAACACAAAAAAAATCCTGACAGAAAATACATGCTGTGTCGCTGGGTAGGCATATGTGGATCTGCAGTGATGTGAACACTGATAATAAGAACTGCAGGATCTTCATTATTATTATCATCATCATCATCCTCAACAAAATCATCACTGAGTTCAGCATTCGCATGTTATGTAGGTAAATATTATTCGTTTCACGCACACATCTCTGAACGAAAGGAGCTCTTTGCATGTAAAAAATATTTGTGTAGCTTGAATTGTAGAGAATAAAAGTTTGTTTTTCAGTTCTGCTTTGTACTGCTGACTAGATACGTATATACAATCACATGTGTAATGGACACAATTCATTTATTTGTGTTTGATTAAAGAATTCCTCTGTGTAATGTTATCTTGATTGGTGGTAGTGTGGGATTGTTTTCCGCTTTTTTTTGTTTCCACAAATAATTAGCAGTTCCATTTTTTTTAGAATAAACGAACAGGTACCGTTCAGTACTTGTGTTATCTTCATTATCCCTTCTGTGTCAACTCAGGTATACAAAAAATATTTTATGTGGGCTTTTAAGCTGTGTCGGTGTCACTCTTGCTTCGTGCTTTGTAAGTTGATTGTTTTCCGCTTTTTTTTGTTTCCACAAATAATTAGCAGTTCCATATTTTTAGAATAAACGAACAGGTACCGTTCAGTACTTGTGTTATCTTCATTATCCCTTCTGTGTCAACTCAGGCATACAAAAAATATTTTATGTGGGCTTTTAAGCTGTGTCGGTGCCACTCTTGCTTCGTGCTTTGTAAGTGAATGTGGTGTGAGCTAATCTGTGGTCAAATATTTCACTTGTTGAAAGTCTTTTTTTGTTGAGCTTCCCCAGTACATTTTTTTGCCGCAGCGTGTGTGTGAAGATATCTTTGTTGATCCCAGTGTTTCCAGCGTTCCTTCGGTTTCCTTTTTTAAGGAGATAGTTTTTTTCAATTTAAATTCTCGCCATTTTCGTGTAATAGTTCTAAAAACTTTAGGTGGAACTGTGGACCACGACCACGTGGTATTTTTAAATAATTGTTAGAGAATTTGGTCCCGACACTAAATTGACAGTATAGATCACAATTAAATATTTCTGGACGGGAATGGCAGAGAAGTCGGTTAGCAGCAATAAGCAGGATATTTGGGAACAGGATGGAGATTTGCATGAAGACGAGGATGTGTATGTTGACAAAAGATAAAGTGGTCATGTGCACACAAGATAGCCCAATTAATACAAATTGAGTTAATAATGTTGAATGATATGTCCACAGCTTTCCTTGGAGCTGGATGCGATGGTGTCCCACATCTCGGTTCGCGTTGCGCAAAGCGGAAGAAAATTTACTCTCATGTAAGAGGGTTGCCCTGATTTGATTTTAAATTGCGGTCGCAAATTACAAGCTGTTGAAGATGAACTAGTGGGGATATATAAATGTATTGCTATCTTTCAGTTGTTAAAACACCAATAAACTTTGGCTACGTGAATATTGGCTATTTCGACACCCTTCCTGACGAGCCTGTGAAGGTGTGGACAGCAGTAATAAATCAAGGATGTCCTGGAACGCCCCTGATCCTTATTCATGGTTTTGCTAGTGGTCTTGGTCTCTGGGCTTTAAATTACGATGGGTTGGCACAAGCCCAGGATAGACCAATTTATGCCTTTGACATGCCCGGTTTTGGTCAAAGCTCCAGACCATGTTTCAGCTCTGATCCGGAAGAGGCTGAGCAGCAATTTCTCATGTACATTGAGGCATGGAGACAGAAGCTAAAGCTTGATAAGATGATCATGGTGGGACACAGCATGGGTGCTTTCTTGGTTTTCTCTTACGCACTCAAGTATCCTGAACGAGTAGCTCACATGCTTCTTGCTGATCCTTGGGTAATAATGACTTTATCGTAATTATGAACACAATACAAGAAAATAATTTGCTCTTTTGTCTAATGTTTTTTTAATTTCAATTAAATAGGGATTTAATGAAAAGCCCGAAGATTTAAGTGAACTTTCCCACATTCCCGCAACCCACCGCCTTATCGTTCGCGTTCTCGACTCCCTCCCGCTAAATCCTCTGTGGACAGTTCGTCTTTGTGGTCCGATGGGAGCAGAGTTTCTCAAGCGTGTAAGAATGGATCTCATTTCAAATTTCCTTCACGTGGTGGACGACGCTCCTTCGAAAGTGGCCAACTATATTTTTCATTGTAACGTACAAAAGCCAACCACGTATGTATATCCAAAAACTTACATGTTAGAGTATTTTTTTCTCTTATTCATTTGTATTCAATTTGTAAAATTGGCGTTAATTAATTTTTTATTTGCCTTTGCAGGGGAGAATCTGCATGTAAGTGTAAAGCACATTCTTAAATTATTTATTGACACCCCACAAATATGTCTGCAACATTACCTATTACCGTATCCGTCATTAGAATGGTGAATAGTGTTGAATTTTGTTGATTTTTGTTTGAACCAGATCATGCCATGATGGTAACCTTCGGATGGGCTAAAAATCCTCTGTGTCGCCGTCTCCATTTACTTGACCCGGACGTTCCGATGACTTTGGTTTATGGCTCACGTTCCTGGGTTGATCATTTCCCAGCTGAAAAAATTCGTGCTATTCGACCTTGTTCCTATGTCGGTTATCATGTATGTGAAAACCTGTATAATCTATTCGCCCACATAAACCATAATCATTTGAACTAAATGTGTTTTGCTTGAAGCGGTTAAATATTGATGAGGAATGGTCATTTGAATACAGGTGGTAGTTTCCGGGCACCACGTTTACGCAGACTGTCACATAGCCTTCAATGAATTGGTGCTGGAGATGTGCAGAGTGGATAAGGTGAGAAAGTCATGCCCCTCTCCTCTGCTAACGCCAACTGAGGAGCAAGAAAAAGAACTGGAATCCATCTTTCCCTCTTCAAAGGAGCAAGTTGATTCTGACGATGAGTCAGAACCGAGAATCAGTCTTTGATAAGCTACCTCAATTGAAAGAGAAGATTTTCTGGGGCGGATTGAGAAAAATTCTGTGTCAAGTAATACTTCAAAATTCTTGAATGACATTGTAAATTGTAAATGTACATAGGTAAATTACGCAAGAAAATAAAAATTCTCTGTGGACAGAGAAAAACAAAACCTTCAGTTGACATGATAAAAAAGTAAAAAAAAGTAAAAGTAGCGAGTTTAACGTCCGGAACCTTTTCAAACCCATACAGGTCTGGTCTCCCAAAGGTAGACGTGCCGTGTTCAAATTATCCCATCAAATCAGGCCGGCCTAAACTACGTATTTACATACTAGACTACTTTACTATTTACACATCTGCATAGAGAANAAAATTCTCTGTGGACAGAGAAAAACAAAACCTTCAGTTGACATGATAAAAAAGTAAAAAAAAGTAAAAGTAGCGAGTTTAACGTCCGGAACCTTTTCAAACCCATACAGGTCTGGTCTCCCAAAGGTAGACGTGCCGTGTTCAAATTATCCCATCAAATCAGGCCGGCCTAAACTACGTATTTACATACTAGACTACTTTACTATTTACACATCTGCATAGAGAAAGAGAAGGGACACTCTATGAGCGACTGCTTGCAGAAGTGAGTCGTTTTAAAAGATGGCTCTGATCAATAAATTATTATATGCACACAATTTTCCATTTCCTTCAATAATAGACTATTTATTGCGCACCAGCTTTTTTACTATTTACACAACATTAAAATATATATACAAAACCTTGTTAACATAATAATGGATTCATTATTTTTTGGTTTAGGTTCCACAATTAATTACTTCTAACAATACAAAAAAAAACAAAATGTGTTGCGGGTAGTGTGGTAAATACAGGTGATGAGATTATCTTGAAGCAGCAGCACAAGTTTTCCCAGGGTAACATTAAAATTACTTTCATGGTTTTTTCACTTAGCACACCTTGGTTGAACAGTGCATAATGTGCATAGTTTTACATATGTACACAACAGTTAGTTAACAGGTTATAAAAAGTAACTATTAATGGCATTAACCAAGATCCGTTAACGTGGAAATTGTGATGTTATGTCATAACATCACAATTTCCACGTTAACGGATCTTGGCATTAACGATAAAAACCTCACCAGCAACATGAAAATAATCAGTTATTTTTAGTAGTAGATTTCATTTCATAGGTATCTGAACATGACTATTTCAAAAGTTATATAATACAAAAAAAGGTACACTTTTAATAACATTACCCCTCGGTTAACGAAAATACTTGGTTGATCCTGAAACAAAAATTGCGCTTTAAAATGGCTCTGCAAAATAAGCAACGAAGGTGAATAGATTCTTTTTTGTCAAGAGATGCATATAGCGAGGTGGGAAATAAAATTCGTGGATATCAGGTGGTGTCAGGAAATGATGAAGTTTGAACAAGTTTTACAAAAATCTAGATTAATTAGGTAACTACATTTTAGTTGTTTTCTTTGCTAAACCAAGTCTTTCCTGCTTTTCTTGATAAGCATTAGCAGCCACTTCCCGCAGATACTTCTGGTTCGCATTGCCAGTGTGCATTATGAGGCGGTGGAGGTGACCTTCAGGATTCTGAAGGAGAATGTGGGGATGATCGTATTCCTAAAATAAGACAAAAGTTGTCAATAATTTAAAATAGTTAAAATTATGTGACCTCACGACATAATGGTATGTATGTATGTATGTATATCTTACCTGGAGATTACCCGCATCCAAAACCAATATCTTGTCGCAGTCCATGACTGTCTGGAGCCTATGTGCAATCGTAATAATCGTGCAGTCTGCGAACTTGGTTCGGATGGTGTGCTGAATCAACTGATCAGTTCTGCGGGACATAATTAATTTATTAATGAATATCACCTCGATCACTTATAAAAATTAAATAGTGAATGATATTTAATTTAATTAATTAGAACTCACTTCTTCTCCTCGTCATAGTTGAGGCACACGTCACGGAGCTTTATCTTGCCACGTTGGGGCCAGCTCTTGGATGGATTGCCTCTGCGACTTTCCTTTGTGGTTTCGCGTTGAGGGACGATCTTGGTGTATTCCAGGGCTCGCTCCACAGATGTCATGTAATTCTGAAGAAATTTACAACAAATTATTCTCAATACGTATTTAAATTACTTACAGGCACAATTATTACTATCGTATTAACGATTTCAAAATATGTACCTCCATTTCGGCTGACTGACGCATTCCAAATTGCAAAATGTTCATCAACTGAAGAAGGGAAGCAATCGCCAATCCAACTTTTCCACTAGTTGTGTCTATCAACATTGTGAATATTTAATGAGTCTCACATTGCCCTCAAAACTGAATTTTATTTATAATGTTAAAAACAGATAAGAACTATATAGATTAGTACAAAAATCTTACAGGCTGAAAATCCCACGAAGCAGTAAGACACAATAATCATGAAAAGGACGGAAGTCAGCTCGAGCCAAATACTCAACCAATTATTTCCAGCAATAAAGTGGTACCAAGAAGAGGAGTGGATATCTTGTAACACGTCAAACTGGTCCATAAGCAGTTTTTGGGATTTCGAGGAACGAATCGTGCTCAGCCCGATAACTGATGAGGACAAGTGAGTATACAATGGACTTCGAGCTAGAAAGGATGAATGAATAAATAAATCATTAATAAATATCCACAATAAAAAATATTAGAAACAAAAATGATTAACAATTATTTAACTATAAAACAAATCTTACTAATTGTCTCAATTCGCTTGACCCCTCTTGAAGTTGTCACAAAGAATGTCCGGATATAGAAATAAGCCGTCAAGAGCAAAATGGCAGGTACGATAAAGTATACATTGGCCACACAGATGATAACAATTGTTCCAATAATTCTCAGACCAATATCCAACGTGTCGAACATGCTCAGAGGTAAGTACTCATCCAAGTTTCCAATATCTTTGGTAAACCTATTCATAATTCTTCCTGAAAATATGAAAAATATAAACACCGAATGAAACCACAACCAATGAAAGGAACACTTCACCTAATTTTCTCTTTAATTATTACTTATTTTCTATGTATACTACTTTCATTTTCAGTATGGTAGTAAAGCTTTATTGTTTACTATTTCCTTTGTTGCACTCTTACCTGAAGGGTTATCATCGAAAAACTTGACAGGAGCGTTGACAATACAGCCAAACATGATCTTATGAATATTCCTGGAGATGCGCATGGTAAAGTAGAAATAGTACAAGGTTCGAATAACGTCCACAACAAGCACGAGCACCGCAATCGAGATGTAGAATATCATGTAAATGTGCTTCCGCCACTTATATTCATTGTCAGTTCCCGAGTGATACTTCCCAGATAAGAAGGTTGTCCAAGTGTCATAATCCAGATGATGCTGATACGCAAAAAAGCCTTCCTTGTATGTAGTCCCATTGTAGTTGTCTGATAAGGTGCTATTTAACAGTTCCGTTTCATTGTGTGGCACAAAACTGATCTCGTGCGGGGTCTCGTCCGTTAGAGCATTAATTATAGTTTCGTTATCATTTAAATGGGCATGCGCCACGTCCAAAGCTCTTAGTTCTTCAGATTGGGCCCTGTTTTGTAAATGACGTGACATTGAAACACAAGAAAGGAAGTTATTATTATTTCCTTAATTTTTACTCAATTTTGTTTGTTTTTTTTTGTTTCATTGTTTTTTCATTCGTACCATAATGAAAGCCAGTAGTCGTTACAGCTGATAAGGACTTGTGTGAGAAGGAAGCCCACGACCAAGAATGACACGCCACAGACTGAATCTCCAGCTTTGAAGTAGCCCCAGTAAGACTTCCAACTCACTCGACCTTCGCTCATGGCTTCCTTCTTGGCGTCAGGCTTGTTGCAGTCTTGCTCTGCAGCATATTTTCCTTCCTGTGTCTATGGTTTATGGAGCACAAAAAATGCACTTCATTCATTCTCATTCATTGTGATAAGGCATTGAAAAAAATCTGAGTGTGTTCATGTAAAAAATGGACACTATTTTTGGACACAGAAGAAATGTTTATTATGTGTGTACCTTCTTTTGCACTTGTCTG
>JAHZNF010000556.1:0-16617 GCA_027744215.1 Troglopedetes dispersus | reverse complement strand
CGTCTGCGTAATAAAAATGTATTCACTAATACATTTTTATCTTGCTCGTACAAAAATGATGCTGCTAATACTGTCAGGGCTACGTTTTTTCTTTCCTACAACAATGGGAGAAGGAGGAAGAGGAGATGGTGATGACTTCAGCAAAAATGTTTTACTGCATCTTTATTGTAAAATTTACAATCAATAATAATAATGCAGTAACTATTATAACGAGACATTTAGTATTACCACTCAAACGCCTTGAAGTAGCCATAATGCAGAATAAATCGTTTTGTACATTCAGTCAGCAGAGCACCACACGCATCAACTTTTATAGATTCTTAAAAGCAACTACCTCAGATTCCTGTAATAATAGCATTTTACTGGGGTGCATGATGGTGCTCAGACATGAATGGAGAAAAGTTACTAAACAGAGCCAGATCAGCATAAATTTTTATTGTGGAAACTGGATGCAAGCGAGGAAACTATAAGACAGGAATTTGCTGATCATCTGAAATAATATGTATGTGTATTGTTATTTTCGCATGCCGGCACTGTTTCCGAACCCAGCAAACGTTGCAAATTCAACACAAAAAATATAAGATTCTTATTGCTTGTTTAATGCTACGTTTTTTTGCTCGATCTGTCATTCATTGTGACCATTTTCATCCCTATCACGCAATTTGTTTTCTCCCGATGAATAAAGCCTTCAAGTTGAACAAAGCCTGTCAACGATTTGCCAATAATGTATTACTTGTGAACTATTTAAGGAGATGAACCTTGGTTTACTCGTTCCTTGTAATCCTATACATCCCAACAAAAAATTTAATGTCAATGCAAATAATGCTGTCGTGCTGGTTTAAAAGTTTTTATTGCTTTGCGTTGTCGCTCCATTATAGTTCGAGGGAGTTTTATTTCTGGTTAGGTTTCACGTGTATTCACGTTGCGGTGTGTAGCTATACTATATAAGAATGATGAGATCAGGAAAGATGTTGTATGATATGATGATGTTGGGCATAATCATCATCTCCTAAAATCGGACACAACGTCATAGAACAGTTGTGGATGGACTGTGGAGGTGATTGTACACAAAATATGCACGTAAGAGGTAATTCGGATTAGATTGAGCTTCACTGATGGCTGGCCATTTGGTATGCAAAAGACGTGCCTCGTCGTCGTCTTCGTTTTACTCTCATCTTAATCATCCCATCGTATCATAGATCCTCAATTCTCCTCACTCAGAAAACCTACACCACCGTGTATTTGGTGCTGTTGTTATCTCGGATACCACACAGATATATTTTTCCCCATTTATTCCCATAACAAATAATACCTAAGCCACTTTACCAGCATTTTATGTAGGATTATATTCATATGCGGGCAAGGACAGTGAGATTCATCTACATATCACGGTACATTCCACGATTGTTTCTCTATAATTTTTTTATTGTAATGTAACGTTTGTCTGTACTTATCCAACGTACTACCATAACCCGAACAACAACAATAATAACAACAACATTCTTATCATTTTAGAAGAAAAAATCTTCTCCCTTTTCTTCAGCAGTATTCCTTGGTTGAAACAGGCGAATTGAGTGAGAGCAAAAATATATAACCACTCTTCTGTATTATATGTCTTTAGGAAACAACGAACATATTATTAGTGTGTATACAAGTTACTACGACTGCCAAGAATGTAAATGCTACTGGCTATACAAAAATGCATTATGCTTCGAAGAATGTTTTTATTATCCCTCTTATTGCAGCATGCCTCCCTTCAAGAAAGAAATCTTCTGCAAGAAGAGCTGCTAAAGAGCTAATGATTTTTGTGTAAGGGTTGTTCATGATTCTGGTAGTCAATCCTGGTTCCCTTTGGTTGGGTAGTGGTCTATCTTTTTTATTTTCGTCCAGTTTTTTTTACAAAAAGAGGCAATTACGTTTTTTAGTTGGTGTTGGAGGAAAGTGGTCATTCTCTTTTCTGTTGGTTATTCCTTTTTTAAAAAAATGCTACGATGATGATGATGATGATGAAAAGTAACAATAAACAGTTGTGGTATTCGTTTGGTTTTCAGCGTGGTCGAAAAACAACTTGGTGAACGTTTCTTCCACAAAAAAAGCATTTATTGCTATTGTATGGCATAGGAAAAATAGATGACTGTGATGATGAAAAGGGTGGTAATAGCATGTGATACGAAAGTTATAAAAAAGTACGTTTTCAGGATGATGGTATGTAAAAAGTACGAATGTTCAATGCCCTTGTAAAAATTCCTGTGGAGATAAGTACTGACAAAAAGGAGCATAGGGTACAACACCATCATCACAGTCTCCTTCCTTGATTTGTTTTGAAATAAACGATTTCTTTAAGAACGTTTTTCTAAGACGATACCACTGTTTTGTAGAGTCCGATGCTACTGCCATCAAATGAGTGGTCTTCCTGCAGTTTCATTCCGGTCTGACTGACAGACGGATTGAGGTCGGATTCTTTTTTTTTCTCTCTCTCTCACTTGATTTGAAGAAACACAAACACTATCTTCTACTCTTTTTCCGTGTTTCGTTTTTTTAGTACGTTGGTGGCAGTGGTGATGGGAATGATGTTGTTATATTAGATTGCTCGGTGGTGGTTCTTCACTCAGGAGGGATAGGGATTCCTTACCTTCAGATGGAAGCTATATAACTTTGAAGCAAAAGTACGTATCTTAGAGAGAAAAAAACGAGGGAAGGGAAAAGATTGGGTGTAGAATGCATTACCTATGTTTTATTCAGACCCAGAAAGGATAAACTGACGTGACCAGTCATAGAGCATGAATAATGGGAGTTCAGTTTCTCTCTTCTGGAAACTGAAGTATTTCTTTCTCTTGAGGTTGTCACAATTGTTCAAATACAAGTGATAGAGATAAAATTATACTAGCAGGAATTGCGTGCAGCTAACTGTGAATGTGGGTATTTATTTGCTGTAATGGGAGGTACTGAGGTAGGTGTAAGCAGATACGTCGGATTATTGTATGTATGCACTTTAAATGGATAAACCTTTTGAGATAAGACTACTTGTGAGAAGTCTAAGTATGTCCTTCTTATGGGAACAAGGGAGGATTCTTATTTCAGTCTTATGAGCGGTATCTGGTTTTAAGTTTGTGCAAAGAATTGAGCTTCTCCTTGTTGAATGATATCCTTGTTTCTGGAGACATTTTTGATAGTCTATATGGCTGATTGGACAAAAAAATGAGTGATACATTCTGGTCTCATGTTTGCCTGCATACCGTTTGAGAGCAAGGAGATTATTTGGAGGATAAACAACGTGTGAAGTACTGTGTTAACAACGACGGAGATTGTTTTGTCGTGGAGACACGTTGAAGTGGTCGTCTTATCAAAGAGAAGTGAGGTCTGCTTGAAGTATGGGTTAGAGATGGCTATAGGTTAAGAACGAAATGGTTCAACAAAAATTTGTTATCGAATCCATTCGTAAGTTCCTTATTTTTATGCTGCATGATAGTTTTTGGTTGCATCATTGGAATTATTGCAGCAACACGAATGACCTATACATACCTATATCCACTCAGCCCGTTCATGTATTTAGAAATTCAGACTTGTAATATTTAGTAATTTTGCTGTATGAGTTTGTCCTGTGGTATTATCACTGCTGCGGGCACGATGTGTGTAAGTTCAAGTGATGGAATTCTCCAATCCTTTTGTTATCTTTACGATGCCATTCAAAAAGCATGACAACACATTAATTAATGCGGCCGTCTACACGCCTTTTGTTTACATTCAATGATCATTTGAAATGCAGTTTTAGTATTTGGGTTGTAAATATTTGAATTAAGTTGGTTTCTTGCTTATTTAAATCATCGTTGAACTGAACAATGGCACGAATGTATGTTCTGAGCTCCGAAAAGTACACTTGGATGTCTTCCTTTACCTGCCTGCCTAAATTTGTCTGGTAAACATCCTTTTGCGAGACAAGTAGTCAAGCTTATGCAATAAATTCTTGTATACATTATATTCATCCCTGCTCTATTTAGAAAGAGCGTACTTTCCAGCTACAACGTTGTATTGATGCTAATTCGAAATAGTCTGACTAGCTTTTACCACGCGTTCCTTTTGTGTCAATTCCAAGTTCCATCTTTGTTGGAAGACTGTAGAAAATTATCCAAGGTAAACGGCGAATCATTGAATTCAAGCAAATTGTTGGTGCTCGTGAATAGCTACTTTGATAAACCAAGAACATTCATGTTCACACTCTGGAACGACTTGTGTTAGCAAGGATTGACCTCACTTGAATCCAGTTTTATATTGAACTTGTTACATTCAATTATTGTGAACGTCCATGAAAATCTTCATTGGCTTTTGTTGAACACGAGATTCATGAAGTACACTTGCACTCCGAGTGGTGGTCGTTGTTTCTGCATCGATAAACCTTAATAAGTTTCATGACGACATCCGAAGAAAATAAGGCACTACACGGGATAAATACATGTGCACACAGTTGTGCCGTATCTGAGTTTTCTGGACCAATCCAACCGTGTTTGGCTCTGTTTAACATTGTGATTTCATTTAGTTACTGGCCTGTTTTTATCTAGAGTACCGTTGAAACCTTGAATACTAATCATATTACGGTTTATGGATATTTGCTGTAAGTATTTTCGTGTTAGTTTCCATGCTTTCTCATCCCTATCCTTGTTGCATTACTGTTCGATCTGGATTCTGGAGTGGCATTATTTTAACACCAGCACGTCACGTTTCCCTGAAACGTGGTAATTTATCAGCAGATTGTTTCGTCATTTAAAGGCATATTTGCAGCAGGCAGATAACTAGGATTTTGTGTTGACTTGTACCAAAATTTCTACAGGCCCACTCTACCCGTTTGGCAAAAAGAGAAAAAGGGAGGAATCCATCATAAAGTACATCATTTCTTGTAGATAACACAACAAAATAGCACGACGCAAACTAAAAACTCTATGATCATTAACATCATATTATTAGCGTTCATAAAGTTCCTGCTGGTGTGTGGAAATACCAACAAAATTCCCATTTGAAACACAGCCGTGGTCAAAAACCTTCACAAAAGCCTCAAGATCATGACGATGTTTGCTGCTGATGCTAAGCATGATGATGTAATAATGATCAACATCATCATTTTTATGGCTGTTAATATCCCTCCCTGAAGTGATGAGTCTCCGATTTTTTTTTCATTAGTTAGTTTGGACCAGCCTTGAAAGTGAGCATTTTTTGAGGTTATGTGTGAGCACACACAAATTGAAATAATTATTTTTATAATACAGAAATACGATAAAGCAATGGACTCTTGTTCTCAACTGTTTAGTTCAGGCAGGTAACCCAATCCAGTTCCTTTTTAATTTCACGATGTTACACCAGTGGTGCACGGATGGTGGTTTGGATTTGCGGTGAAAGAGAATGAAGATTCAGAGAAATTTATTTTTCTGATTATGGTTTCTTGTCCACGCTGCACTGAACTAGCGATGATGAAGAAATGCTTCAGACAACGTTACATTAGTAGCGAAGTAAGAATTATCCACGGGCCAGAGAACACACATCTTCTTTCAATGTAATGTAAGCTTCCTTCTCAACTAGTCTGTTTTAAAATTGTCTGCATTCTTTCCTAGATTTCTCGGCTGTGAGAATTAGGCAGCTTTTGTTTTGTTAGGGCAAACTAGAAGAAATGTGGCCACATCTTTTTCCTGCAGTGTTCAGTAAGGAAAGCCCGTAGTTTGTTTGCATCTCAGCAATGAGCACGGGGAGAGAGAGAGAGAATAGCAAACTAATTGCTGTACATATGGGTCGTGCAGGTCATATTTTGTCAGGCCCAGAAAACAACCTTATCAAGAGTCGAAAGAAAAAAAGGAGAGCATAAGACACGAAAATATCGGTACTAATTCGCTGCAAACACTTTTTGGAAAGTTGAGCAGTGTAGTTTGTGATACGATGTGTGTTGTTGTGTAGCCCGTACCCTATTATTTATGTGCTTGTCCGCACATTCTAAATGTGCTATTTATCTGTCCACACCTCACAAAACAGAACAGCTCGCATTATAGAACTAAATCTATATAGGTACATGTATCATCATTTATTTATTTAGTTGCTTTATCTCAACACCTCCACCGTCATTATCGTCCTCGCCATGATGAGTATCCTCCGGCTCTTTCATTCCTTCGCACTTGAAAACAATTTATTTACATTTTTTTCTGCAAAGAACTATTTCTTTTTCAGACAGCTATAACAATTCATAGTGTCGGTGGGTTTACGTAATAGGAAGATAATGAAAATTAATGCCTGTTCTGAAGTTTTTTTTAACTTGAAAAAAAAATCCCTTATTTTGCCGTCATTATCAGCCATAAAGTAATAACGCAAAGCGTATCATATTCATACTCGCGATTGTCATTTTCCTTCTTGAGAGAACTAGTGGCTATAAACGGCCGATGATGTTCCCAAAGCATGTTATGTGCAAGATGGCCACAGGGATGTTCATGTGTGTGCAGTAAAGTCGTCACCTTTTTTGTCTGAATTTTCGCTTCAAAGCTGTTAACAGAGGTAGAAGAAGAAGTAAAAATGTTGCAGCCGTGATTGCATATTTGTAAGGTGTGAATTTGAACCATTTTGATGTGATTATTTTTAATAACGTGAAGAAACATGAATACATTACGTTTTTAAAGGTGTAAAAAAGAAAGGAAAAAACTTACACGTTTACTAATTTATTTTATGATATTTACTATTCAGCTGAACGAAATTCCTTACTTTCAAAAAATTGCTTGTTATTATGTTATTGTCCACTTTTTTGCTGGCTCGTTTGGGAACTGGCGTATTTAAGAAAAACCGTGTTCTGGTAACTTGTTAGATGTAAATTATTATGCAGCTGTTTTTATAGAAAAGAAGAAATAAGACGGGTTGATTTTTTTTTTCGACAATGTCCTTCCCCTTGCAAATCAGTATTCCGTATTCCTTTTCTTGTATGCTGTTGTAACTGCAACAAGATCTTATTACCGAGATTCCCAACGAAACGTGAAAGAGATTTTTAACAGTTACGAAACTCATCTCAAAGTGTCAGCATCAGTTTTCCTTCGTCTTATGGATGAAGGAATAGCTCAGGTATGTCTACTAGGTGGTGGCGTTTGTGGTTACTTAATGGTGTTGATGATACGTTGATGTGACATACCTAGCCAGTTAGAATTTGGAAACGGTTCGTGTGAAGTTTAGGTGGCGGGCGACCATTCAAGTACCTGAGAGATTTTATCACCGGCGCCTTGAGAATCACAGCACACGCATTTTTCCATTGGTTCACGCACATATCATTGAAGCATTGGGGCGCTACTTGTCAGGACGAAACTGAACTCAGGAATCATTTATTAGTTGCTAAAATGATTTTTCCCGATGGCTTTATGATGTAGTTGCATATTTAAATTCGAGTTGCGGGAAGTCCCAAATCGCAAGTGTAAAAAAATAAAAGAATGCAGAACCCGCTTTTGATGCATTTTTGAGTTGCTTCTGCAAACATTGAAACTTCACTGGCTAGAAATTTTTTAAGTATTAAAATAATGCCATGATCAGCGATGAGATAAATATGATGATGATATGGCTACTTTGGCTACCGCTATCCACTAGTAACTTGCTTAAAACAATGGTGATGTCAACCATGTTGTGCAGAAATGTCGATGAATATTTACCCGGGAAAACAGCTGCGCGAGACTTTCGGTGACAATTGACAAGGTGTAAATATTATTTTTTTTGCAAGTTATGCGACTCAGGAAAATTTGATCCTGTTGTGTTACACGAACAGTTATCAGGTTTGAGCGAAACTAAACGTGCCTTTGACTGTCCTACACTGCCCCATTCCTGTCAAAAAACGTTATTAGAGTAATTACAACCAAAACATAGCTAATATTTGGCACAACACAAAGTCCGAAGGCGAGGCAAGACGTCATAGGAAAGCTTTTAAAACTTTGGTAGAAAAACATGTCAGCTATTTCATATATTCGGCCTTCACAGTTCAGACACATGAAACAGAAAAAGTAAACAAAAGAAATCAGGCTATCGGTGTAAATTAAATTCTAAATTCCCCACTTTGATTTGGCTGACAAACAAACGTGGCAACTGAAAACAGCCTGCTATCCACCATGTTTTTGTATTGGTGCACCGGATTCCTCAAACTCATAGATCCTTTTCATCATATTTGTTTTACATGTATTAAATTCCATTTGTTTGGATATGTCAAAAGTTAAAAATGTGATGGATGTTTGTGCAATGTGCACACTCATAAATACTGCAAACAATGTTAGAGTAATATGTTCAAGGTGGGGGAGCACAGAGCACATCAGAAGGAATGTTTTAATGTTTGTTGTATTTGAGTGAGGTAGAAGACAGGCTGGTCATCTCAGATTGCAAACTTACGTATTGTGAAGTCAGAGGAATGTACGTAATTGCATCCTATATTGTGTGGGACATTGTAACAACTAACAGGATAAAATTACATAGTACACAGTCAGGTAGCGAAAATTATTTGTTGAGTTATGTCATGTGAGTGTCATTTGTCTGCTGATGCATACACATATTCGATGTGGGCTTTTTTTTCTTGGTATTTGATGGAGATCATTTATCTCTAATACTCACACCGCCAGCATATCGCAACGTCCCCAGCAGGACAACAGATCGGCACGATCAGTTCTGTTTGTAAATCACACAAAAAGTATTTGAGAGATAGCGCTAAAAGTTTTTTTAACAATAATGTGTTTGCTGCATGTATGCATTTACGTCATCATCTGCCTTTTTCAAGTTTTGTTTATTTGCGGTGAAGGAATCGAAAGAGATAAGCATTTCTTATGTAGATTTAAATTAGTTACTTCACCAATTGTAATTTCATTGAAATCTGCATTAGCTCTGACTAAAAATGTAAGGGATGCTTCTCTTATCGCTGGTTCATTTCCTCGGAGCACATGCTGTGGTGCTCTGTGGATTTTTCTAAAAATCTGCACAAAGAAATACGTAAGTGACTTTTGTGCATAGGATATTTATGTGGAGTTTTATAACAATGAAATAACCTTTTCTGTTGTTATTTTGTCGTTATTATTATCACATTATGGATGTTGCAATAATATTGACGAAAAAAAGCGGGGAAACAGAGTGTAGCGGGCATGCGGGTGTGTTGTGTGAGCTGTAAAATAAATGACGCTACGAAACGAAACCACACTAGTACCAACTCCTGTGTGAGCTATGGGGTATGTAAATATTCACGCCGGTCGCACTCTGTCCTGACTTGATGCCCTTTCTGATCGGAGGAAACCCCTGCAGAAAAAGAATTTCTTCGACATAATGACGAGAGTCAAATTTACGTGGATCTTTTACATTGAAGGTTTCTTTTGGTGTACCTGGCCCCTTTCTTCTCTTGTCGGTATACTCACCCAAACTACAAAAACCAAGTGGAAATACGCATTTCTGCTTGCGTACTTTTGAATCTATTTTGAAGTTGGAGTAATCATAGCAGAACAACAAGGAGGAACAGCAGGGCGCTGGTTAGTTTAACGCAGACGTCGAATGATGACTCCTCTGAATATGGAAATAACCTTTTTCTCTACTCACTCGTCGCACGCACAGTAATAATATCTTTTGCTGAGAAAAACTAGACACACTTTTACGAGGAATAGCAACAGGGAAGCTCACAAAATGGCAAATACAGAGTATAAAAAAACAGCAACTCTTACAGAAGGCGAAATGATCAAAAGATGCTCAAACAGCCTTTTTTATATGGTAACGCGCTTTGCACTTCTCCTTGCTTACATTCTCGTCTGCGTCTGACTTAGTGCCGTGCTTGCTTGCTCTTACCAGAATAACAATTTTTATAAGGAAACAACGCAACAGTTATTGACCATGTCATGATGATGAGACGGTTCCACTCCACCCCCGCCGGTTCGTATTAGAAAGGGGAACTACTTTAATGTAATTTACACTGCCTATACCCACATGATCATAATTGTGATTCTCACTATCGAGTGGTGGGTTTCTTCCACTGATTAAGATGAATGAAGTGTTGCAACGCTTTTCTTGCGGGATTTTTTGTATGCACTCCTTTCTTTGTGATATTTTTCAAAAAAGGGAGAATCAGTACAGTTCGCCTTTTTGAAACTGTCCAAATATATGTTTACCTTTTCATGGTCGCCTGCATAATCATGTAACATGTATATAAGGAGCTAGGTTTGTGTGAGGATATGGCTGTGAAGAAGAAGATGATGATGAACACCATTACTATTATCATCATCATTATCAAGAAATCACGTTGCTTCATTTTTGTCGGTTTTTTTTTTCACTGTCAGAGTCGTTGTCTGAGGTTGGTAGTTGAGGCAGTGGCATGACACGGCACTATACCAAGCTTTGAGAGACGATATACCGCTTTGTATTATTATTTTTTACTATTAATTATTATTACACAACAATCATGGGTCCTACATTTTTCCCTAGTAATTTAGAAGTTTAATGTAATAATAATCACATGGCTGCTATGTCGTGTTGCGTGAGCTGCCAAAATGAAGAAAAGAAAAACAAGTCAGTAGTTGAAGTCATCGAAGTCAGTCAGTCATGAGATCACCATCATTCGGCATCATACATGGCGTTTTCGAATGTGTTTTATCGCATAAAAATGCTACTTTTTTGTTGATGTTATTACTACGCGCAAACAATTGACAGTTGTCTGTTACTTGACGGAAGGTTTTTTTTCTTTGAGTTTGCTAGTTGCAAATTCATGGTACTGGTGGGACTACCACTAAAATTAACGGTTGAATCTACTGTGATGCTGAATGTGTCGCTACAAGCAGCGATAAAAACAAGTTTACTCCCACCTTATGTTATTATATACAACTAAGACTAGACTGTTGCTTGCACTTGGAAAATGATGACTGAAAATATTCCTGACAGTCCATTTTTTTGATTTTACGAAAAGAAGTGAAGTGGTTGATTGAAGGCTACAATTGTAAGCAATTGTTTGTGATAATGACTGACTCTACCTATGCGATCCCTGGTGTACCGCTTTACTCAATATGCAAATGGTGCCCACAAATTTCTCCCGGGAAAATTAACCGAACTTTGTCTCAAGCAACCTAATATCTCTCAAACTACATCCAATATTCAGTGAAAAGGTCCAATGTGATTTTATCAGAATCCAGTATAGGCTCCGTGACTTTGGCAAAAGTATTTTACACTCCTGGAAACTGGCGGAGGGAGCAAAACACATTACTAAAACTATATAGAAACTATCCCAAAAATAACGCTGTAGGTCATTAAGTACAAATAGCTTGCAGTTGTGATAATATTATACATTACTCAGAATGCATGCCGGAATTTGCATGAACTCTAATTAGATTAAAATAGCAACATCCTTTGCTGCGGGCCCCGCAGCAGCGGTGCGGGGGCGATGGAATTTAAAAAAAAAACATCTTGGAAAGTGCAAAGGATAATGAGTGCTTGTCTGGTACTTTAAGCATGCAAGCAATATTCCGTTTTTTCTCGTGGAAAGTGTGACCTGTTGCATAATTCTTCTCACAAGACTGAGACTCCTTTTCATAATCTACAAACTCATCACACACAAAGCGCTTTACGCTGAGGTAATCCTGGTGTTTTCCCAGCTGCAAACATGAAACGCTTCATTGGTATTCGCACTTGCACAAGGAAAAGCATTTTTGTTGGCTTTTGTTACATTTCTCGATACCTATAATATTTCGTGTAATACACCATCTAATAAAAACACTGCACGGAAACATGCAGACAGACAACCGTTGCGATGGAACAAGTGCAGTTCAATCCGGGATTATTATTAATAATAACCAACAGGATTGAACATTATTAAATTTTGCCTACTATGTTACGCAGTAAAATATGTTAATTTGTAGTATGGAATTTAGTTGGAGGATCTGTTTGGCAGATGTTTGTGTTGGTCTAATTTTCATTTTGTAACGCAATATTTGTTATTGAGCTGCCGGGTCAACCAACTCAGAGATGATTCACTACTTTTTACCTGTTTCACTTTGGGTGACAAAATGTAAACTATTTTTGATGAGGACGTCTTTAACCAACGGTTTCTTATTATGGGGGATCGCATGTGGTTTTTTTAATGTTGTAACGTGAGTTGACTTATCTTCTCTGAAATCATGTGAATTTAGTTATAATTTTATACAAGGTTTCATATTTCCGATGTGGTTCGGTAGGACGTTCATGAATAGATATTGCCACTTTAAGCAAAAAAATATGACGTCGCATATTGTACATGCATCTTAATAATTAATCATGGTAAGTTATAAACAACGGAGCCACTGCACAAGTGGCACTCTAACCCGTACGAGAAGTTAGCAAAAAAATATGACGTCGCATATTGTACATGCATCTTAATAATTAATCATGGTAAGTTATAAACAACGGAGCCACTGCACAAGTGGCACTCTAACCCGATACGTATTTTTTGCGGCGAGACGTGATTTTTTTTCTCTAAAAAAATGCAAATTTTATTTTGATACTGATACTAGCAATTAAATTCCGTTTGAAGGTCTCCATCTCACTCCACACAGACTTCACAATCAAAGTAGCTGCAAGAATCCATTTTGCAGTAAACATGAGAAGAGTAGGAGGAGCACATTTATCGATTGAATGTAACGTGAAACGCAGACACGAGACGTCCATGGCTAACTACTACTGCGTATTGGTAGGTATTAAATAGTATTAGGTTTTCACGAGATGGTCGAACGAGAAGTTTGTTCTATGAGGATATTAAAGAAGATCCTTTACTGCTGAACATCCTCATCATGGTCCTCATGACAATTAAAAAAAAACATTTCGTAACTGTTTGCACGGCTACAGTAAACAGACCTTTCCATTGTTTACTCTCTTTTACAATAATGCATTGTATATTAATACGAAAAGTTAAGTAAACTGAGCTTTGGCTGAAAAGGATAATTCTTGAAATCATCTTCTACAATGTAGAAGGGGTTTTTGGTAGCCGTTGTTGACGTGCACGCAAGATCTACGTGACTTGCCGGTAGAAGAAGAGTGTAACATTCCGTCATCACACCAAAATACATACAAGTTGCCACCGAAGCCCAAAATATTTTTGTAGGTTTTTTTGTTGTAAAATAGATAATTGTAACAGCAACATTCCCGACGAGCTGAATTTACAATTAAAGCTATGGCGATGGATGTGTGTGCAGATAAATTAATGCTAAAAGCTATGACAGAGTAAGAATTGTGTCACCAGGCTCCCTGTCATGTCACACCAATGCCGAGCAGCAAAACGTCCCGAGTTCGACTTTAAACAGTTTTTTAAAGAAAACATTTTCCAGATGGTCTAAAAGCTCTGTTTGCATGTTTTGCATTTTAAAAGAACGTGTTCCTGTCAGTAAATTTACAAAAATAACAATGCATTTTAAATGTATTTGGGTGAGTATACAAACTTTATTTTTAACTTTGTAGTTCAAGGCTTATATATTTCCTTTTTTTTAAATGATTGATACGGTTATCTGGGATGAGTCAGATCCATCATGATGATGACATGCCTCTCTGTCCTCACCAGAAGTATTTACAAATGCACATGAATTTTCCCAAAAAAATATGATGTTATCGATTTCAAAGGATTAGTATGATCCATCTGCTGTCCGATTCACTTGAGCAAGTGCTTTATTTTACATGTTAATTGGAGGGGTCTAAATACATATAAATATGCCAATAAAAAATTTAAAGTGCCATATATATGCGTATATAAATCTTGTAATCTTCGGTCAGCAAAATGAACATGAGAGGCTTTTGCATGAATGCAACACACAAACTGCTATTGTTTGTTATGAAAGAGCTTCTACAAGTGCAATTGACTTTTATTCATACGCCACAACACTTCAAATCCTTCATGCATCGCTTGTTTGTTTGCATATGGCTAAAATGCGACTAAAATCCATACCACGATAATTTATTGGACAGCAGCAATAAACAATTCCTCTCGAATGAAGATGATGAACAAGAGCTTAACTTCTGCCTGGTTTTCAGTGGTCAATGAAGGCAGACTAATGGATTTATAAAGTTGACTTCGTAAGTCATGAATACTTGCGTGAGCCTAATTGTCTGAACTACAGTTTATTATATAAAACTTGGTGTGATTTTGATTATTATACCAAAGTATATAAATTAAACAAAAACCGTAACCACAGTTATGGCTCAACAGAAGCCGCTTTTTGTACGACACACCCACAAAATAAACTAAAATATTTTTGCAATCATTCACATCTCGGGGATGCAGCAATGAGTGATTATATAAAATGTAATTTTTACATGCCTCCGTCGGAAAATTCGGAATTCTGTTGAAATATTTTCCGTGGTCGTGTGAACCACGGAAGCAACGGTAGGGATGTGATCGCAGTGTAAAAAAAACTGTACAAATCTTAATGTGTATTTATGAAGAAAAAGATAATAGTCATTTCTGGGTTTCGTGGGGTAGGGTTTCCGAGTCGGATTAAACTGAAACTTGTTGAACGTTCTTAACAACTTTTGCATTTAGCTGACATGTTTCTTAGAGAAAAATCCATGATCTACTGCCAATATCCTCAGCTGGGTGCACATATAAGAAAACACCATCGCGACGAGTCAAGATCAACTATAACCACATAAATATTGTTGAAAACATGACAGGCAACACACAAAAGTGTAGAAAATAAATGATGAATTAAAAAAAAACTTCTCATTTCACTCCCTGGAGATGTATGAATTCCATTCTGTATGGTATTCAATTACCCACATATTTCACTTCACTCGTGTGCCCAGCCCATCTTCCAAAAAAAAAAACAATTTGTTGTCTACCTGTCCATAATGGCACACATATAGCTTACCGGTTTTACCTACGTGTAGTAAACAAATTTCACGAAAAATTACAATAATATCCTTTAACAGTTGCTGCGTTGTGTGCTTGGCTCACGTCGCAAGTTTAGTATTCGACGTTAATACAGGCAATCCACTTTTTTAAAGGTCACTTGAGGTCATTCGGGAAATAGGTACGAACGTGAACTTACTTTTTCGGCACATTTTTTTCTCCTTTCAACGCAAATTAGATGCTAAATTGTTCGTTATCATTCTTCCTGATATTATAGAAAAAAGTTGGAATCGTTTCCTTGTTTTACATTGATTGGAATCAGGAACAACAAATTTGTATTGATGTACAACATAATGATCATTAATGATGGGAAGCAACCCAGTAGGAGTAATGAATCTAGCGGATGGAGAAGTGCCTCTACAGTAATTTTGTGTTTAGTATTAATAGTTGTGTTGGAAGGTAGGAGCAAGTACTTAATGAATTGACGTATGAAAGGGGAAGAGGAAAGCAAAAGTTGAACATCATTGGGCATTTGTATTTGGACCCTTTTCCTCTTATGATCATTCGTAAGCATTTTCCGCAGGCAACTAAGCTTATTTTGTGTCGGCTTAATAATATGACTTTGCATGGCTTCGTGAAACATAAAACTTATTCGTTCTGCTCCTCTGGTTTCTATTTTCTCTCTCTTGCACTTTGTTTTGGGTTTGCTTATCAACTTTTTATTTTTGCGCTACTGGTTAAAATACTTGGTGGATACATAGAGTTTCTGCTGTGGTTGTAGTGCCACTTTTGTTGTGCTACTAAATGTAGAAAATCTCCCAGACTCGTTTGCGCCTTTGTTTTTACTTGTATGAATTCATGGTGAAGACTGAAGGGAAGTTAAGTTTAGAAAAAACTTGGTTCTAATATGTAAAAGATATTAAAAGCAGCTAATGAATTTTCCTTACAAAGGGTATTTCATTGGCCAAAGACGTGGGGAATGAGTGATATAGAACACTAGCAATTAATTTGGCTCTTTTGTGTGAATGAGGAACAAAATTACACTGCTCGTTTGATGCAACCGTTGTTGCAAGTGTTTGAGTGTTCCCTTTCTCTTGCTCCTTTGATGTGGCAATCATCGACGGAGGAAGGAAGCAAGCAGGTTGAGGTTCCCACATAGCGGAACCAACATTAACAAAGGCATCGAGGAAAATAACGTAGCTAACAGGTAGACCAATCCCTTGCAATAGTTGAAACTAATGTTCTGCTTTGTGAAGTGAGTGGATATATATTAAAATTGAGAAAAAGACATTGACACCTGAGCGAACTAGATAATCTGATCGGAGAAACATAGCACCACAGCAGAAGCAACACTTGTGAATTAAAAGAAATGCTTCACCAATATTAACGGAAGCTGGTTAAATTTCCACTTATGCAACGCACAGTGTGGCAAATGACTGAACTTGGGCCAAGGCGATATTTTGCACTAGATTGAGAGATTTTACCTTAAGGAATGTAATAGCGAAAGTTCCACTTAAAAAGCAGCAGATTCGCAAAAGTTATAGGGGTTTTAATTTTGCCTTAATCAAAGGGTTAAAAAAATTAAAATAATTATTTACTCAAAATTATCAGCATTTTTATTAAATCCGTTAATACCATCAAATAAGATCAATAGAAAGGTACATAGTGAAAAAAAATCCGGCGTTAATTGATGAACTTGCCTTAATTATAATTAAAAATGTAATTTTAATTTAATAATTAATATCTAATTGGCCGGGCCGAAAAGGCAGTTGCTCTCATCAGAACCTGAAGCACCTGTA
>JAHZNF010000555.1:0-19162 GCA_027744215.1 Troglopedetes dispersus | reverse complement strand
TTACGCTATTAGGCGAATGGATCGAAACAATTAACTATCTCAATACCCTGAACAACTAAGACTGCTGTGTAATTCGCTTGACCAGCTTTATTACTGGCAACACATGTATAATCCCCTAGAATAGGTAATATGACAGTTTACTAATCACACGAACTTTACAACCGGTTTAATATGTAATTGTGGTGAAAATTACTATGTATACCAGCATGGAAAGGTGCAATGCTCTCTATGGACAATAAGTTATTTCTCTTTCCAATCTTTGTTGTTTCAATTCCCATTTGAGAGGATAGTTCCTGCCCATGGAATATCCACGAGATGGCTAATGGAAAATCCCCTTGGTCTACAAAACACTGAAGGGATGCGTGAGTTCCAGCTTCTAAGGGTTCATCTCCATCCCCAAATGCAAATTGGACGATCCGGGGAGGTACTGCGATGAATGCCAATTTACTCAACTTAATAAGATGATTATTTCAAAAGTAACAATCCATATTTAAATATGATGGCTCATTTTGTAAGGGTTCTTAGTTTAAATTTGAATATTCTTATTTACTAGCTAATTCCCGATTCCCAACTTATCTCCACAAAAAAATCTTGCTGGACCCTATTATTGCAGCTATTACAGATAACCTTCACAAATAAGAGGTTGAATCGCGAGGTATAGTTTTAAAAACCCGCTTCTAGCTACATGGGATGAGTGGGCTTGTACTTGAAGATGAACATAATATGTGCAAATTAGGAGAAAGCAAAGGCCAAATGCAACATGCATTAATTCATTTGTGTTATACCATTAACAACAAGAGTGGCAGTGTACTCATCTGTGCCAGCAAGATTACTTGCCGCACAAGAGTAGCTCCCAGCGTGACTTGCTTTGACGTAATCTATCATGAGAACGCTACTTCTTGGTCCTAATTTCATTACAGAGACACCGTCTTGTGGCGTATCAGGCAAATTAGTACTATGAAATGACCAGGTTATTTGGAGTGGCAGTTCTCCCACGGACACGAAACATTGCACCTGGGCAACTTCTCCTTCATTCAAGTTCTCCTCTTGGCCAAAGCTGAATGGGGTAATTTTAGGCGGAACTAAGGAAAGTAACAAAAAGTGATATGGCATGCGGTTGATAAAAATTCATGTATTTGAAAATGAAAAAGGACGTGTGTAACGGTCCCTCGACACAGGTAATGCCTGTGAGTTATACACCTAAAAGCAGCCAGTTAGCACCTGGAAAGTTTAATTTAACCATATACTATACATACCGTTGACCACAACATTCGCCGTGTACTCGTCCACACCGGCTGAATTTTGTGCGCGACAGGAATAGTTTCCGGTATGATACGCTTGCAGAGACTCAATTATTAAAATACTACTCTTTGCACCTAATTTTGTAATAGACACGCCTTCCTGTTTCTGTTTATTTACGGAACCTGCTCCATGGAATGACCACGTCAAGTGTAAAGGCAAATCCGCAGAGGACGCTACTACACACGTAAGCTGAAGCGTGTCTCCAAAACTCATCGACTCGTCACTAGCTCCGAACGGTACAATTTTAGGGGGAACTACAATAATGATATAATGTAATTAATAAGAAATATCGCGGACAGGTTATTACCTGCACTTACTCTAGTAGCTAACGAAGTACCGTAAACTACCTTGTAGGATTTTAAAGCAACAGCAGCGTGAACAAAATTAACGCAAGCGTCCCAAATTTAACCATAAAGAGTACCGTACCATTAACAACTATTGATGTGGTATACTCATCCGTGCCCGCTCCATTACTGGCACGGCATGAATAGTTTCCACTGTGGTGAGCCTGCAAGGACTCGATGATTAACACGCTACTTTTAGCACCTAGTTTCATAATTGATACACCTTCTTGGTTTTTGTTATCTTCTGACCCATGAAATGACCAGGTAAGTTGGACAGGAAGGTCACCCGATGCCACT
The DNA here is from genome assembly GCA_027744215.1 of Troglopedetes dispersus. NCBI lineage: Eukaryota > Metazoa > Arthropoda > Collembola > Entomobryomorpha > Paronellidae > Troglopedetes > Troglopedetes dispersus. The sequence continues at coordinate 17,219 of JAHZNF010000555.1, read as the reverse complement.
AAACAATTTAGCTGCACTGCATCCCCAAAACTAAGCGGATCATCTCCTCTGAACGGGACAATTTTAGGTGGAACTACAAGTGTGGAAGTGAATTATCATTACACGAAATGAGATTTACAAAATTATTTATTTCACTCCCAACGTTGACAGCTTTTCTCAGTTGTACACATTTATGCAGGGTGTACGAGAAAATTGTGTTGCTTTTAGTTAGTCATCCTATTACCCCCTGTTCCCTACATAATAAATCTGCTCAAGCCTGTTTTCATGAAGTGATACTACATACTATGAGATACCTTAACAAAACAGATATTTTTCAGTATCAGTGGGATGTAAAGGTGAGTGGGCGCATAGCGGCAGACAATAATAGAAAAGCAAAGCCGTTCGAATATATTTCTGGGTAAATAACCATGAACTTGAAGTTGAGCTGTGAAGTTCGTTGATGCAACGGCGTTTGAAGCCACACAAGTGTAATCACCAACATGCGACGCAGCAACGGCATCAATTGTTAACAAATTTGTGCGCTTTCCAATTCGTACCGTGTTTATACCCATTTGCGACGACAATTGTTGACCATGGAATATCCAAGTTATTGTTAATGGCAAATCACCTTCCGCCACAGTGCAGTCTAACGTTTTAAATTCACCAGCTTGTAGTGGCTCTTCCCCAAAGGAAAAGGGGATGATACGGGGTGTTACTAAATTTTTTTAAATGTTATGTTCATCAGACTCTGTATTTTTGAATTACATTGCGCACCTTTTGTTTATTTAAGATTAATGAGGTTACTGTGGTAGGAACAAATACACAAAATACCACAGCATTTGTCCAGCTACGATTTTGTAAGTTCGTGCCTACTGGGTCTGCGCACTAAAATTATTTAAGTAACGTTAAACATATGGTTACCAAATACATGTGAATACTAATTCGTATGTCCTATGCTAAAGGGTTCAAGGGTAATGAACTAACAAATGATAAGCAAGCTTGATGCGTTGCCAAATATTTCATGCCTGAATTGGTTACCGTTAACACTCAGCTCCGTAGAAAACGAAGTATTTCCTGCTCTGTTTTTTGCAAAACAACTATATACTCCACTGTGCTCTGATGTGATGGAGTCGATAACTAAAAGACTACTCCTTTCTCCAACTTTTATAGTAGAAACCCCTTTTTGCGAATGCGTCGTGGAGTCATGCCCATGAAATGACCAGGTGATTTGAACAGGTGCATCTCCGGAAATAACTATGCACGAAAGTTGACCCACTTGACCAGCCTCAGCGTCCGAGGTGAAGGTAAAAGGAAGGATTGTAGGGGGAACTTGAGATTAAAAAAACAAGATATACAACATATGTATGTACCTAATAAATATATGACGGTAGCTAGTTGGAAAAGTTTACCGTGGTTCTTCTTTCTGAAGCTAATACTGAGGCAATGGGATATATAATATTATGGGATGATTATATAGTACGACAGCGAGCTTATTATTTTAATGCGAACGCCAGTTATACTTATTGTACCATCTGAAAGATATTACCATTAACTTTCAATTCAGCAGAAAATGAATCATTCCCGGCAAGATTCTTGACATGACACGTGTACGTACCGGCGTGCTCAGAATTGACGGAATCTATCATAAGCATGCTACTCCTTGCTCCTAGTTTCATTGTAGAAACACCATTCTGTTTTGTGGATGTCGCGTCTTCTCCATGAAATGACCAAGTGAAATGCAACGGTGTATCACCAGACAAAACTGCGCAATTCACCTGACCCATTTGCCCAGCTTCTAATGAGTCGCCCGTAAATTGAAACCCCATGATCGTTGGTGGAACTGTATGTAAAAATGATCTTTATTATGGACGGAAATTATTACCATTATCAGGCTAACTTTTCCTGTATGATGCTTATCAACCTAAGGTATAGGAAATTTATTTATTGGAACGATAAAATGACCATATTCCTGAGAAGCCCTGTAGAATTTGTGGATATGCAAGCGCAAATAATTATAAGCAAAATCACAATAGCAAGAGGTAATTTTACGAACTCTGAACGATCAACTCGGCAGTGTAATTTGCAACGCCTGCAGCATTCTTAGCTGAGCATGTAAAATTTCCTGAAAACTCCACCGGATCGATCAAAATTATACTGCTTCGCTGCCCAAATTTAGTAGTTTGAATTCCCTTTTGTGCTTGCGTAGCGACATCTGACCCGTGAAAAACCCAAGAAATCTGAAGCGGAGTATCTCCTTCCGCCACGTAACAGGTTGTTTGAGCTTGCGTTCCCCATAATAGTGGTTTTTCGCCGAATGAGAATGGTGAAATAACGGGCGAGACTTTGGAATGGTAAAACAGGATGGTAATACAATTGTACTATTAATGATGTAGCGTTACCACACATATTTATGTCCAGAAATGTACTGAATACCTTACGTAGTCATTAGTAAATAGATGCACCTAGTTTCTGGCTGTACGATGTTTGAGGTAAACTAAATATGCATTCGAACACATTGAAGTAACCGTAAACGATGTTGTATTTGAAGTGAATGTAAGTGAAAAAGCGGCAACTTTGACGAGCACGTGCACAAGCGTAACTAACTGATGTAGAAAACTTGGATCTTTACCATTAACCATTAATTCCGTAGAGTACGACGAATTTCCTGCTCCATTTCGAGCAAAACACGTGTAAGTACCGACGTGTTCGGAATTCACAGAATCAATAACCAAAAGACTACTGCGTTCCCCAAATTTAGCCGTAGACACTCCGTTTTGTTTTAAGGTGCTTGAATCTTTTCCATGAAATGCCCAGGTGATTTGTAGAGGAGGGTCACCTGAACTAACTATGCACTGTATCTGAGCCATTTCCCCTGCCTCGATTGTATTCGATCCAAATGTGAAAGTGAATGGAACAATATTTGGTGCAACTGTGGATTGAAAACATGCACTAAAGTTTATATTTATTATGACAACTAACTTATGGTTCATGTATGTGTGTGTTTGAAGTTGACTTAAAAACGATAAAGTCAACCAGTGATACTAACAAATGTACGCTTGAAAGCAGATTGTAAAATTCCTGTTTCTCAGACCTCCCACTATCGGAGGATTGGGCACAATATTAAACTCGTGCATACACACACTGACACCAAAGCCTTAATACCTTACGTACGCTTTGGCCTTGTTCAAAGCTCGTCAAAATAATTAATTAATTTATCAAAAAATATTTAAAAATTTCCCTGAATCGTGTACACTTCTCTACCGTGATGGTAAGTGAATGAATCTACACTGAAACAACACTTAGATAGCTTTCTCCACTTTTAGCATGCAAATGTAGATAATTTGCTTATCATGCGATCGGCTAACTATCGAATATCCATAAATAATTATGTAATATAATAATAAGCCCAATTGTCATTAGAGTGTAAGATAGGAGGGTTTATATTAGTAATAGGTACAAAATCGAAAACATCCAAGGAAATGGTATGAACGTAAATTAAAATTCATAAGAAACGTACAGCGAGCTCAAAATGTTATTGCAAATGCTTGCTTCTTGTTATCACTCCGAGCAAATTACCGTTAACCCTCAATTCGGTAGAAAAGGATGCGTTTCCGGCAAGATTTTTCACATGACATGAGTAAGTACCGACATGTTCAGAGTTAACAGCTTCAACCATGAGCATGCTGCTCCTCTCGCCTAGCTTCATGGTGGAAACACCTTTCTGCTTTGTTGTGGTGGAATCTTTTCCATGAAATGACCATGTAAAATGCATGGGTGCGTCACCAGATAAAACTATGCAGTTCAACTGGCCCATTTGACCGGCTTCTAGAGAATCCCCGGCAAACTGGAAGGGCATGATTGTGGGAGGCACTGCATTTAAGAATGACTCTATCAATTAACATTTTCACTACACTTTTGACTATACTAAAACGTAAAATAAAACAGGGAACGTAAATTCATATCTGTCCACTTTGGTGAAAATTGAATTGAAAACCAAGCGCAGCAAGTAATTTAAAAGCGAAATGAAATGTCAAACGAAATGTAGTTTCACGAACTCTGAACGATCAATTCGGCGGTATAATTTGCAACGCCTGCAGTATTCTTGGCTGAGCATGTAAAATTTCCTGAAAACTCGACTGGATCAATTAAAATGATGCTACTTCGTTGACCGAATTTGGTAGTTTGAATTCCCTTTTGTGCTTGTGTAGCGACGTCTGACCCATGAAAAACCCAAGAAATTTGAAGCGGAGTATCCCCTTCCGCGACGTAACATGTTGTTTGTGCTTGAGTTCCCCATAAAATGGGGCCCCCTTCTTCTCCAAACAAAAATGGCAGGATCCTGGGGGCAACTTGAATGATAAAATGGATCAGTTTTTAGCTTGGGGAAGAATATTGGCGTGGGTTTATGCACTCGTTTTAAGCTGTCTGTGAAAGGATATTTTGGAGAAAGTATAACTGCATTCGCATTTATAGAATAAGCAGCGGGTATGTTAACATAATGACTTCCTAGTTTTATACAACAGCGATCAGCGGTGCAAAGTGCCACTTGATACGTGTCACATACCATTCACTTGAAGTTCAGCTGAGTATGAGGCATTTCCTGAAGGATTTTTGACAAAGCACGTGTATGTACCCACGTGTTCGGAGGTAACAGAGTCTATTATAAGCAAACTACTCCTTTCTCCGATTTTCATCGTGGACACTCCTGTCTGCTTCCTAGTTGTTGAGTCCTTGCCATGGAAAGACCATGATATGTGAAGGGGAGAATCGCCTGAGCTAACTATACACTGCAGTTGAGCCATTTCGCCTGCTTCAATGGTGTCTAGTCCGAATGCGAAGGGCATTATATTTGGAGGTACTAGATAAAATTTTTATAATATGCTAATGAATGTTACCCGAAAAACTCCGTAATGCTAACTCCCAGCACATTAATTTCCAACTGGTGTTTCTACAAATGTATATACGAAAATTCTCAACCCTGTACACAGTCAATATTACACAAGCTTTTACCAAAGTGATCGAATTATCACAAAAAAATTAAGAAACAAGCAAGAATGTAGCATTAGTTTAAGTACTCATATGTTCTGTCATCTCTACTTTGGGTTTAGCTTTAGAAATGTTAGTTAGCTGCTGTGCAGAAACTTTAGAAACAAGATGGCACTTTCCATGCTTTCCACGACAGTACAGTTTCTCTTACTTTCTTTTGCTTTCTTTTTTAATTGGAGGCTGGTGACTGTCCACCAAATGCATGCCGAAACTCTGAACCTATTGGCTTCAACTATTTAAAACGTAAATAGGAGTTTGTTTATGGTATAGGTATGTAGCATTGTGTGTGTGCAGTTTTGTTGAGAGTTTTCGTATATTCAAAATAAAATATAACCCATATCAACTGGAGTAGAGATAACCATGAATCAAAGCCTGCTCGTAAAGCCAGAGCATACGTAAAATACTTTAAAAAACGATATGCTTGCCATTAACAGTTAATGTTGCTGTATAATTAGCTTGTCCAGCTGAGTTTTTTGCTGTGCATATGTATAACCCGTTGTGGTCAAAATTGACACTCTCGATGATTAGTAAACTACTTCGTGTGCCGATTTTCATTGTTGATACTCCTTTCTGTGATGCAGTGGATGATTCTGTGCCGTGAAAACTCCAAGTAATTACGAGTGGTGTGTCCCCAAAACTCACCATGCAGCTTGCTTGTACACTGGCACCAGCATCCACAGCCTCGTCGGAAAAACTAAATGGGACTATTACCGGCGGCACTAACCGAACGTATGAGATTCTTATTAATTGCTAAACTTTTCACCTTCAACTTAATTATTATTAAAATAGTCAGAATTTAACTCTACAGTAACTAGTTTTGAACTGAAGCTTACCGTTGGTTCCACTTACATTTGTATTCTGACTACAATGTACTTGGTACTTTTCATAATTTTTCGCGTCTTTTATATTAATACATTCTTTAAAAAATATGAATTTGTGGAAAAGCAATGTATTGCACAACTAATCGTAGCTCTTGTATTTGCATGTGGTCCAATAGTAGCTCAAATTTCCTTCAAAAACTAGTAATTATTTTATGTGCTTGTCATATTCTAACGAATTTGTTCATGAAGTGATTCAAAATTCTGCGACGTCCCGAAAAAAAATAAAAGTTTTGCTTACCCATAACTTGAACTTCCAAATTCCCACGCGAAGTGTATCCTTGAGCATTTCGAGCAACACATGTATAAGTGCCTTGATCACTGTAAATAATAAAATACCATCCCTTAACTTCATCATCATCGGTGTCGGGAAGATTGAAGTTACAAGGCTCAGAAGTTATTAGTTGAAAATACCTGGCGCGTTGTACGTTTTCTATAATCAGCGATCCATTTGGGAAGACGGCTTGTCTACGGTTGATTGGTAACACTCGACTATCTGTAAAACAAATGTATAGGCTTTTCTTAGTAGGTTGGTCCGTCAAATTGACAAGTGAACGTATTCCCTTCTATCAAACAAATACCTCATTTTTAGAATGTTGTGTTTAATTTTTAAATCAAGCATACCTTTCTCCCAAACTACGGCATCAATTGGGTATCCGGCCACAGGGCAGGTGATTTGAAATGTTTCTCCAGCCACAACTTGAGCTTTCTCCATTGGCTTGACGTGTGGAAGACCATGAACGTTCAGCCTAGCAGAATGGGAAGCACTTCCAACCTTTGAAACTGCTGTACACCTGATAAGGTAAACATGAGTGTAACAAACTTCTGGAAACAGTGCAGTCCCTCTTTACGAGAAAGGTGTACTTGAGGAGCTAAGTCTTACTTGTAAAGTCCTCCATCATTGCTGTGCACGTTAGTTATATTTAAATGAGAAACAACTTCCCCAGAAGCAGCAACGTATTGTGCCACCGATAACCTGGGACAATTTTGAAAATTTTAGTAAGTTTGCCTTCGTGATGAGGAATTTGGGTGACGCTGTGCTTAAAATTGCTTACTGTACCTTTCTGCATTTGTAACCTTTTTGGAGTCCAATTCCCAAACAATTTCCGGTGAGGGGTTTCCTGACAAAACATTTAAAGGATTATTCGTAGGTACATCGTATTTTAAATTCAACCTAAATGCACTTGTGATACACGATGAGTTCAGATTACATAAAATATTCGTTACCAGTGGCTTTGCATTTGAGAGAAACGGTTGGTCCTGGCTGCAAGATTTCTTCACGGAATTTAAATGTTAGTCGGGGAGGATCAACTGCAACAATACAATTTTTTAGAACAATGAGACATAAATAGTTACTACCGCTCTGTGTTAAGTTGTTAAGAATGCGTCTTACATCGTCCACCCAGCTTCAGCTCAGAGGTTGATTGAGCAGAGTCCTGGTCATTTCTAATTTACATAAATTAACAACAACCTTTTTTATAAATGTTTGCTTAAACGGATTTTAATTCAATATTATTAACTAACTTACCTCACAAAGCACTGATACATTCCTTTATCTGTTGGGGCAAAGAGAGACATTTTAGCTTTCCGTTTAATTAAAGTCAATGGGAGTTAAAGTGGATAAAATAAACTCAAGATGTTACCTTCACGTCGCACTCCATCAATTCGAATAACAGATTCAGTCGTTTGAAGTCGCCTGCCATCCTTCATCCAGGTTACGTTCTTCACTGGTGATCCCTGTTGTAAACATAAAATGATCATGTACATTTTATGAACTATACATGTTGACATTAAAAATTACACACATCAATTGGATCGCAAATGTATTTCATAAGTTCTAAAGCCTTTAAACACTAATGTGAAGCTCACTTGATACCTTGTGGAGCCATCCGTGAACTTATACCACCTGTGAATATATAAGAACAACAAATATTTAATGATTGGAAATTTTCTAATCGCTGAAAATAAGGATAAACAAGCAAACTCATAGAACAAACTGCGCAAAGAAAATATGTTTATTGCATGCATTCGGTATAAACAAAAATAGAGTTTATGATTGAATGTTTTAAAAGTGCAAACAAAAATAAGAAAAAGACAAAGTCTCTGCACATGTCTCAAACGTTCCGACCTAAACGTTGGCGTAGGAAATGCTTGAATGGAACATGTTGCTGCAACCGTACTGCCAACATTTATTTCGCGTGTTTCTGTAATTTTAGAAGCACCACGCGGTTGAACGGCTCCGGTGGGTTCTAATTAAATCAAAGACCGCACCACTGAATAAGTATGTATGTATTTGTGCGGTATGCTGTTTAAAAATATCACTTGAAGATTTGCCATAAATTCTTGGGCAAAGCACATTAACCAAAATTTCCATTCCATTTATGCCAAATTTCAATAACAAATTATTACACATTATATAAGGATTTTCAGGCGCCATTATGTTGGGAGGTGGAATCGAGACAATCTGCAGAGAATTTGAAAATGTTTGAAAAAACACTGACAGTCTGGAAAGAAATAATTATACAACTGATAAAGTATTCTTCTAAAAGTGAAAGTAAAAGTGTACAAAAGAATATACGACTGTTGTCAAGTTGTAAACTAATCATTTAAGACATCAATTATAGATTTAATGGTGGAATGCAAATGTAAGCTGAAACACCTTGATATTGGAGTTGGATGTGATTGAGCTTCACAAAGCAAAGCAACATCAGTATGTCTTTGAGCTTTAACTCGTTGCCAACCATCACCATTTAACTTTGGTCCAGACCGACCGGTTGGTTCTATCGGTGAAGATATTTCATATTTTTATCTTACAAAATCCTTAAATCATATTGAAGTACAAGAGAATTTCAGATGGCCAATGCCTATTGCCACAATGTTGGAAGCGGCATGGATTCATTTTTTATGAAAATAATCAGAAAGGGAGTAAATGAGATACCTCAAAAGATTCAGTTTACAATTGACGGCAATCAACATAAAAGGAACTAATAATAGGTACGGCATGCAAACTTTAAAACGACACAACTGTTCACGACAGTTGACGTAGAAAGTAGTAATTATATAGCGTAAGAATTATATTCTCTTCATGTTCTTTAGACAAATTGTATGAAGGTGAAGTCTTGCATGTGCGAAGGTGTGGGATATCCCTGTCCATCACATAGGAGTTCTACGTTACTTTTCAGTTCAACCACCTTTCTACCAGTTCCAATTCTTGCCCCATCCCGAATTTTTGGAGAAACACTGGTTTGAGGTTCTAGTAAATGCAATGATGTTTCTCATTGGAAAATTTATATGAATTAATTCTTAAGTAATCAAGGAAATCACTGATTTCCGAAAGCTCGTTCAGACAGGAGTTCAAAATGATTTTTTAATTACAACGTAGTGCATAGTTCTATTGCAGATAGGTTTGTCTGATCTTTGCCTGAACATTGAGCTTAATTTTTAATAGTAAAAATTTAGGAAATTGTGACGATCTTGACATTTAGAGGGTGCCTGATTAAACTTCACGAGTTCCAAATTGTGAATACGAATACAAAACATTTTGGAAAAATGCAGAGGGATACGAAAAACAGCATGACATCAATAACGGTGAAACCATTAAGCGTTTTCGCTCCAAAAACAACATTCATGAAAATCGATCAAGTCGACAGTTCTTTGTGGCCTAACTAACTTCGGAGGTTTTGGGGCAACTTCAGATAGAGATTCTAGGGATGAATTCGGTAACCATTTGTAAATGATAAGTAAACTGTGCAGATTACAGTTCAATCTCAAGAATAGAATGTTTTACATTAAATGTTGGGGACAAGAAATGACTGTAAATCAGAATCGGAGATTGTCTGCTAACAGTTCTTATTTACCGAAACAAGAACAGTATACTTTTAGTCTTCTAACCGGAAAAAGGGAGGCGGATGTGACTGAGCAGGGCAAACAATGGCCACAGATGACCCAGCAGTGTTTTGAAGTGTCTGCACACGGGATTGTGTGGGGAATTTGGGTGCTGAACTACCAAGTGGTTCTGAAATTCAGATAAACCTTACATGTGTAAGGGTGGCGTAAAGACCTATGAAGTTTTGAAGATATACTGAATGTTGAGAGGAAGAAGCCAATTATGCTTCATAACAGGAGTGATTTCGTTCTTACAGTCGGTTTGTGAAAAAAAACCATTCAATTAAAGAGGTAGAGAAGACCCATATTAGTAATACACGAGTAAAAATTTACTTCAAATATAAATATTTTCACCTGTGCATTGGGGGAGGGCTGCTTTGAGCATCGCAAAGTAAAGCAACGTGTGACTGTCGAGGTATGAACTTTTTGGAGCCTATGCTTTCACCATCACGAACTTTAGGAATCATGCTTGTCTGTGGATCTATTATGCGATTAAACAAACTGTACGTTTGTATAACAATTCACACAACAAATTGTTATGTGCGGGATCGAGACTGAATGCAAGAAACGGGAAGTATTGGCGCATCTCATATACATAGTTCACTGTCTCGGGAAAAGTTAATAAAAAATTTGCCTAACCGAAATAATGGTCTTGGATGAGCCTGACAAGGGCATAGAACAGCCACAGCGGTACCTTGAATGGCTATTGTATTCAACCTAGATTCTGCAGGGAACTTTGGCGCAGAGCTTCCAAGTGGTTCTGTGTAATAGTGGTAACATGTCACTGAGAATATTTGCCCTCCATTTTTTAAATAAATGCATCTGATTGTCAGGGGGCGGGAAGTAATTTATTTCTTCTACCAAATTTTAATAATATAGAATAAATGTCTGATGAGTTTGAGGCAGACGACATTAACGGCTACCTGAAAGTTGGACGTGGGAATGCCTGAGCCAAGCATAACAAGGCAAAGTCAGAACTTTCACTTTTAAAGAATGTAGATGATCGTGATTGTGTGGAAAACTTTGGGGCTGTGCTCCCAAGTGGTTCTGAAATGTTAATTAAATTGGTTTGCGTATAATGCTTAACACAAAGGGTACAATCGATCTTGACAACAAAAGTCTGCATGTTGGGATTCAGGATGACCGGAAAGTTGAATCAGGATGTTCTATAAACAATCCATCGCATGGCTAAGTTTACTTTTACCAATAATGTAGTCAATGATGGTAATTGACTTCTGTCCGATTCAAACCATTTCTTGTATAAATCTGACTTTCGTGTAAAGAAAAAGTTGAAACGTTTGCCAACTTAAGTCCAGTGAGCAGGATTTTCGAACTCATATCATGAAGTGAAAAACTGTCGACGGTTAGTGGATCATGGATTAAAGACACAAGTTGTAGGAGTTAAGCTTTACGTGAAGGATGGTCGCGGAAATGCCTGGGCTAAACACAATAAGGAAAGATCGGAATTCTCCGTTTTCATAAATCTGGACGTTAATGACTGAGATGAGAATTTTGGTGCAGTGCCACCCAATGGCTCTATAATATAAAAAGAAGTACTGGTTATGACGTGCCTTTCTGCATACCAATATCTGAAGGGGAGAGAAGTGAAATGCAGACCATCTTACTCGCAAATCACTTTTAATTAACCGGACGCGAGAGAAAGTGGTCACTAACAATCCTTCATCAGCGGGCACCAATTTATTTACTTTCGAATTACTGAGGGCCTTAAATTTTAGCGAAAGATATAATTGCATCATACTGAATTCAAACGTCTAACCTAAAAAGGGGCCTTGGATGCGCCTGACATGGACACAGAATAGCAACCGCAGAACCGTGAGAAACCATTGTATTTGATCTTGTCTCGGTAGGGAACTTCGGTGCGGAGCTTCCGAGTGGTTCTGTTGGTTATAATATGAACATGTCTTTGGTGCAAATTCTAACCATTTTTATCTTCACGTGAATGTTGGAATCGGAAAGCAATTTCCAAAAAATATGTACTAGCAAGGAAAGAGGTACAGTGCTGTTTGAATTTGAATCCAATGGAAAATTACATGAAAATAGGCGGAGGAAATGCTTGAGCCTGACATAACAGAGCAAAGTCAGTCTTTTCTGCTTTCACGAATCCAGTGAATATTGACTGCGACGAAAATTTGGGGGCAGTACTACCCAGGGGTTCTAGAGTTAAAAAATTTTATTTGAATAAATATTCAAAATGAAGGAAACCCATGAACTAATAAATATGACCTGACAAAAACGAGATCAAGAAGTGAACTGCAGAAAAACCTTTTTGGCAATATTAGGTACTGAATTTTAGCCACATTGTTATAAATTCCAAGAGAGCTACCTATGATGGGATGCTGGATTACTCTGCGCATCACAGAGTAGGGCAACAGCGGAAGCATGGCTTGCAGATTTTCGGAAGGAGTTCGTGTCGCCATCACGGACTTTTGGAGCCATGCTTATTTGTGGAGCTAAACATTATAAAAGAACCCTAACTTATCAACCCGTCAAAATTTGTTTACCAACATTGCATAATGGAGGAGCGGCCCAAGTTGACTTGGTACTGGGAAGTATGTAACTAAATCTGACTTGTGTTTTAATAATCACGCATCAACAATTACTGCAAATTACCCAAAGAAGATGACTGGTTCTTTCAATTTATACATAAATTATCCTACAAACTTCCTTCAATGACCCTCGCAGAACGGAGTACATCACTAATCACGGTATCATTTTCTTAATTAACTAACCGAAATTCTGGTGGTGGTTGACTCTGTGCATCGCATAGCAAACTAACAATACTTTTCTGATCAGCAAAAACTTTTGCTCCAATGAAATTTCCATCTCTTGCTTTGGGTGCAACACTCGTATGAGGTTCTGTAAAAATATTATTGCAATTTTTGTGAACTTTGTAGGGCTAAATTGACAATATTACACGCATGACATGAATGAATGGAATGAATGTTGTGAAGGGAAGGGAATTGCAGCCAGACGCGTGGCGTTTTGGTTGCAATCTTTAAAGAAGATATTCCTTTTACTATATCAGCCTTAAATTCAAATGTTAAAAAATTTACTAACGTAAAGTGTGGCATTGGGTTCCCTTGCATTTCACAAATCAAAACAGCCACTTCTCCCCTTCGACAAGTTGCTGGAGGCCTTAACATCTGTGGAGATTTGGGAGCAACTCCAACCAACGGTTCTAAACAAATGTGATTATATGCAAGCTGTCGCTTATGTGGTTCGATTAATTAGCCCATGATAATGTCATCTTTCTATCTTCCTACCTGCTCTGTGCTGAAAGATTGGGAAGTGAGATGCAGCAAGGTACTGAAATTGTTAACTTGTAATAAAACACTAACCAATATTGAGGAGGAGGGTTACTTTGTCCATCGCACAACAAAGCTACTGAGTCTTTCAAATTGACAAGTAGTTTTGATAATACAACTGTCCCATCCCTTAACTTTGGCTTGTGGCTAGTTTGTGGCTCTGAGCAATCATTGTCAAAATGTTAAGAATACTATTTTGCAGATAAATCACTACATACATAGGCTAAAATGAAACGCTAAATGTTAGGAGACATGAAACATGTAACTAATGAACCAGTAATCAATATTTGAAAATGTGTCTCGTTTAGACTTAACATATTCTACTCGTATGTTGTAAAATCAATATTCAGTGAGGTTGAATAAGAAGTTGAATTAAAAAATAATTAAAATGCTGCATTTCTCCCTTAAAATGTGGAAAATATTTTACCTCCAAATAAGTAATCTCGTAAGAAGGAAAAATTGATTTTATAATTGATTATTATGTCACCTGGAGTGAGGGACAGGATTTCCTTGGGCAATACAAGTCATACTTAAAGAAGACCCTGAAGAACCTATGACCGCTTGCAAGCGTGAACTGTAAGGTAGATTTGGTGCGGAACTTCCCATTGGTTCTGTGGTATGAAACAAAGTGTTTCGAACATGCTGTACCAATTTATATCAAACAACCATTATGCGCAAAGCTGTAGCGATTTGGCGAGAGGCAACCCATATCAAACCTAGCGTTTTTAGTTTTATCGTATATGGAAAGTACAATAAGGTCAATGTACATATGAAATGTATTACTTCACATGAGGAACAGGATTCCCCTGAGCAGGACACATTATGTTTACTGATGATCCTGTGGATCGTATCATAGCTTGCAATCGAGAATCATATGGCAAGTTGGGTGCTGAGCTGCCCATTGGTTCTACAAAATTTAAAAGTCAAGGTCCACAAATATCTACTTCGACATGCCTAAGGATCTTTAAAATTGGCTGGAGTATTCGGAGAGATCTCTTTGAGTGGTTTAGCCCAATTTGCAAGAATGATGGATAGCAAGGAAGAATGACTGAAATGCAGATCCAACCAAATCTTACTAACACTTATCGTAAAAATTAGACTTCTGAACTCACTTCGTCTGAGCTGGTGGATATGACTGTGCGGGACAAGTCAATCCAAAAGTTGTACCTTTTCCGCCGTGTATGGCGAAACCTGATATTTTCATGTCGCCCGCAAATCTTGGTGCTGTGCTGCCGTGCGGTTCTGTTTAATATTATGCATTGTCAAATATTCATAACGGTTTTACACAATTTGATGATACATCGCTCACCGAGAGAGGCAGCCTGTCTTCCAATAAATGAAAGGAGAATGGGGCCTACCGAATAACTCAGAAGTAAAATTAGCAAATTACGCTTACAGTGTTAAAGGAGGTGGGTGAGACTGCGCAGGACAGATTAATCCAAATGTTGCACCTTTCCTGCCCTGCCTAGCAAAACCAGAAATAGCCATATCTCCCGCTATTCTCGGTGTTGTGCTACCGTGGGGTTCTGTGTGGTGTATATCAATTCAACTTTTTATAAGCTTCCTGAGATAATATTTGACTCATGCGACATTGGCAATTGCTAGTGCTTTCAGAGAGAGAGGCAACCCGAGAACAGACAACTGAATGCTGAAATGGTATTTACCACCAAATGACAAGTGCAAAATCAGGCTTACAGGATATTAGGAGGCGGATAAGACTGTGCAGGACAGATTAATCCGAAAGTGGTGCCTTTCATTCCAATCCTCATAAAACCTAGGTGCTGCATATCCCCTGAAAATCTGGGCACTGTTCCTCCTAATGGTTCTGCATTTAAAAGGCAAATTATGTACTTGACAAGTCTATGCAATACCTACCATCCCTATTTAGGATGGACCCGAAAAAATATGGGGCAACCCGAGCCTGTAATGAGGATTTGGCTAGCTACCCTATTCTATATTTTAACTGGTTGCAAATTAAATGTTTTATTTAAATTAAACTAAAAACGTTTCCTTAATCTTCAGAAAATGCGTGTTTTTATATCAGAAGCTGAATTTGTGTACGTTCCTGTAATTCGGAGCTGGGTAAGCTTGTGCCAGACAGAGGAGGTTGATTGTACTTCCACCTTCCCATGTGAATCTAGAAAGTTGTGACTTTCCAGGAAACGTGGGAGATGTTCCACCCATGGGCTCTTTTAATTTAAAAAATGAACATAATTTTGTTTGCTTTACAGTAATCTGACCCCACTTTCTTTACTTTATGCACTTTTATTTTGAAATGAAAGGCGACCCGACGCACTCGGTGGGTTTTTTCTCAAGTAAGGTTTAACTGGTCAAGAAGTGGAACTATAGTAGCAGATTCTATCATTCATTCCCGGTGTAACTCTGTATCAGCAACTGGCTTGTCTTTCATACAATGAATGCGTAAAAATATGCAGATATGCATAAACACGTAGAATCTGGGTGCCTCTGCTATTTAGTTTGTGTGACCACAAAGATATGACCATTGCCTTCAGTATAACAAAAGTATGGAATTTATCTACTCCATCAAAATGAGCAGGCAATGCATCCGCCGATACCTCTGATAATGTAACAACATCGATACAACATACAAGTGCTCTCAAATTCAGACAGAAACTTTTCGATTGTCCTTGCAATTATGTAACTAGTTTTCTTCCAAAAGAGACCGGAAGGTTTCAGATTTGCATGAGTAACTAATTATAAAATCTGTCTTGAACAAAACCATTACTAAGTGGTAGATCTGATTCGTGAAAAATTGATTTACTAACCCGACTGATACAACTGGATACCCTTGTGCAGGGCAGAACAATGGAACTGTACTGGACACCACTGTCTCAACAAATTTGTAACGTTCCGAAAAGGGAAATTTTGGGGCAACACTAGAAAACGGTTCTACACAATGAAAAGATGACTTTTATATCAAACACGCCCATGTCTGAATTGAATCTTTGTCAAATTTTTAATCTGCAAATCACTTCCCGTCTCCCAACATTCAGGCTTCGGGCCGCCCCTCTCATATGAATCTGGCATTCTGGCTTCACGTAAACATTTTAGATAGAAGAATGCAAGCAATAGTGTACTTGCATTCCTTCAGTTGCAAAAGCACAAAATCATTATTTTTTCAAATATATTTTACAAGTACTTTAATCTTATATTCGAAACCAAACCCAGTGATTGCCAGATTCATCAAATCGTCACAGCCCTGTAACAGAAAGGAAATGCAAGCTGATCCAGAGTTGGTCTACTTTTATTTAAATAACAGAAACATGTCACCAATTTGATTTTAAACTGTTTGTTTCCTTTATAATTGATTTCAAAGAATTAATTCCGTAAAAGATAATAATGATATATTATGCATTCTTTAACTCTTCAAGCAGCATTTCCTTTCTGGTGGCTAATATAAATTGAAACTATTCTCAAAGTTTGCCTCACCAGTGATCACAAGTTTACCAGCTGAAGCACTCATTCGAGTTTCACCAGTTAGTCGATGTTTGGTTTGACACCTGCGAAAAGAATACGAATTCCAAATTAATACATTTTATATAGCACATGCGATCAGAAACCGATTAAAATCCCAGGCTGATTTAGTTGGTTCGAAAATTCAGATCCTACATATTATTTACCTGTATTCCTTGAATCCATCTTCAGGCCGAACATCTTTAATATGGAGCTCACCCGAAGGCAAAACGACAAATTTACCATCTTTACAAAGTCAACAAAAGATAACATTAGTGTTTGTTTATTCCACAATTTTATATAAATGTGTATAAATTTTAACAAGAACAATCGGACATGGCGGGTGCACGGGTCACAAGGTCTTCAGAAATTACTGCATAAAAATTCTTCATTAAGAAAGACAAATATTTTATTTGCATTGCATTTATTCGGCAAAATTTCTCAAAAATCCTGTACAATTATAATTATCTGAAATACTTCAAGAAACAAAACATTTCTCTTTTCATATGCGCGAAACTGCGTGGATCTGAACTTTTCTTACATCTGATCTTTGTACTCACACTCATGCCCAGTCAATTTTATCATATGAAAGCTCTTTGTGGTCGCGGGCAATTCAAAGGAAGAAAGTGGC
>JAHZNF010000553.1:0-13667 GCA_027744215.1 Troglopedetes dispersus | reverse complement strand
ATTAAACTGCATATTGCCAGTAGTCTCTTATCGGTCTATGTAGTGGCAACGTGTAGTCGTGTGGTGCATCATCACCGTCTCGTCCGCATTTAATTATAATATGATGATACTCTGAGGCTTATAAGCAATCCAAGTGTCTTAGGTATCTGTTGAAAATCAGTCAAATTCAAGACAAGCAATTCAACTGGTGCTGCAAGTTTTGTTTACATGTTACATTGAGTCAGAGTGTTGCCAGAATGGTGAAGAGGTAGTTCTTCTAGTGTAGCACTGTTTATTTGCCTGAGCTCTGTAAACGCAAAAGAAATGTTTTCAAAGTAAACAAGATAAAAAGAGCAAGAAGTGAGCGACTACATAGTTGGCTCATATAATTTTTGTGACAAGAAAGATTACTTACTATCTTTCTTGCGTAGTATATGAATTGTTTGTAAAAAAATTCTACGTTCATTCATGCTGCTCTGCCCAAATCCATTTAATCGTGTGTGGTGGTTATAGTTATGTGTGCACGATTTCAGAAATTTTCAATTTAACCGTGTGAAGTGAAGTTTTTTTCTTTTTTTGAAAGACATTTTAAAGGTGTGTTCAACTGTCTGCTGATTTATTGATTCAATCAATTATGAATTACTACTCGTCCTGACATCCACCGAGAGATTCCGTTAGAAAGCGCCCGGTAAGGATTTCCATACAGAACTATACAGCTGGATAGCTCAAAGTAATTTATAGCATGTGTTCAAACAAATTATATGCTTTGTCTTTTCTCCCAAGAATGAATTGTGGTTATCACGAATCACAACGGTTTACAAGTTCTATCCTCACACGCACACCGCACCACCGCCGCAGACATGTCATTGTTACATGTAAGGCGTGTGGTTGAACTGCGGTAAACCTCATGCTTCATCAAACTAACGCGACATGCAAAATGTCGTTTTTCCTTCCCACGTTTGACCTGCACCAATTGAAAATTATTTTGTCCGTATGTCCTTCTGAATTACTTATTGCCAGCATGTATTATGTAGGACCCAAACCATGAAAGAATACTACAGCAGCAAGGGTTTTCATTTTACCGTGCCCGTCCACCCTCTTTTTTAATCAATAATTTCCAATACAGAAAAGTGCACAGCTAGGTTATGTTTGTAATGACATTTTCTGGCAACGAAACTTGTTCTTTGCGAAAACGACAGTTTCCGTTTGTGGCAAGCGCAAATAAAGTCACTCATTCTAGAAGCTACTAAAACATAAAGACTACAAATTTCTTTTATCCGTACCGGACCCAAGATACATATATATAAGCTCATGTAAGTTTTTAGGCACCAATTCAACCTCGTGATACATACTTTGGCACTTCAACAAAATCCTGCCAAAATGTCTGGCGTGTTTGGTGCTGTGTTGTGTGTTTTCTGTCACATTGGAACACATTATTTCGGATTTGAATATTACGCACACGCCACTTAAATAATCTTCTTCCGTCCAACTGGCCTTTGTCGTGTGTGTCACCTTTCATTTTCTTATTAACAAACTAGCTTCTGTGATGAAGTCTGTAACAGGCGGACCGTCCCTAACTCTGAAAAGTTGAAAGAAGGACAGTGAAATGAGCATAACTGAAGTTGAGTGAATAGTTATGTTTGTGTATTTACTACATGAAAAGAAGCTTCTATCTGTATGAGCTCCGGTGTGATGGTGGAACTGCATATTATGTTGTCTGTTAGAATAGAACCGATTATATAATATTATTCAGTGAACATGTGGAACCTCAGGAGGAAGGAAGCACAATGACTCAAACATTATAAAGCTTTCTTGACCACACAACATAAGTCACTGTCTTGTCATTTCCCATTTCCCCAAATTCATTTTCGTCTCATGGCACATTCTTAATGCTCAGGAGGAAATATATTTGAAATTCATACTAATTCAAACATTCATATGAATTTATTACAGCACGATTACATATTTAGGTAATATTTTTAACGCTCTTTAAAATGTTTGATAAGCAAAACCAATGGTTGTAGCATACTTTGAAGCAGATCTGAAACCCTCCTACTGTTGTAGTGAGATTATATAGTTCCAGGATAATGTGCAGTGGAAGATTCTGACTGTCGCATTTCCAAAATGCACACTGGGTTCATGCTGTAGGAATGTAATTATAATGCATTTTCTATCTAAAAAAGGAACCGTCATTTCAAGAATTATAGCTTCCTGGAAACGTTATCATGTAACTCGTTACATGCCTTTGCAATTGCAATTCCTTACCAGCATTTTTAACATTAACCCAGAATCATTTTGGTTTACTTTGTAGCTTCAGCTTTCCTTTGTCTTTTAGTAGTGAACATAGGATTGGTTTTTGGCGACATCAAGGGGAGAACGCGCGGTGTCAGGATAAAAGTGAACCTGAAACTTTGAGGTGCAGTTCACCGGGTCCATAAAATTATTCTTTCAGTTTGTTACTGCAGAACCATATATCCACAAGATCACAGGTTAAAGTTGACTAGTTTAATTACTACTTAAAAGTAGCTACTTCTTACTCATATCGTCCTGATGGCACATGATCCCTATGAAATTCCTTAAAGTTGCCAAATGTTCATTTGCCCAATTAATTACATTACATTTTTGAACAAAGAGTATTTTCACCGCAACATCCGGTCATATGCATAACTAACGGCTATATGTTCATATGAGTATGATTCAATCCAAATTTGACATTATTCATCTTCTCATGCGTAACGCATAACGAGGGGAAATAACATAAAGTGTGTAAAATAACATAAAGTGTAGCCTGTGTGCTTTAGCCCTCAACTTGCCTTTTGAAAATCCATTCATCGCACCGAAACCTTTGTAGAATGCCGACTCTGCATAAAAAGCCTTACCTAACATTATCAACATTGATTCGTACCTTAATGGAATAGAATATCATCCCGGGTAAAAATAACTACAACGTGATGTTTGGTGGTGGTGCCGTAATACAATATAAAAAGAAAGCTCGCTAAGCCCTAACGTAGTTTGTTGACGGCGGCATATTATATTTCATCGGCATCGGTGTACTTCTCGAGATAAATCTAAAATAAAGTCGTTGTTGCTGTAGTCCGCTCTCTTTTCCTTGTATAAAACATGTGTACTACATCTAACAATAAAAGCAAAAAGGAAACAAGCAGAGTCAAGAGACGGAAGGTCGTCTTAATGGAAAAAAGAGGTAGACAGGAATGAGCTATAGTATGATTAGCACATTGTCTGGTTACCTGCATTTGTGTAATATTACTTTTCCTTCAAATACATATAGAACCAATTTTTTTTACTGTGCATATAGTGTTTACTGCAGCTGGAAATAAAAACCATAATACACTTTACATTACACTTTTTACATGGTGTGCCCATATTGGAAATAAAAATCCACTTTTTCGGTTTCCACAAGAGGGAAGAAATGTACACGAGGAAAGGGGAAAAACTTATTTTTTTCCTTGGTTGGACGTTTTCTTTACGTCCAGCTTAGTTTCAATTTTATTTTGATTTACCGATATCATAGACTCTCATTCGCACACACACAAACACTCATATATACTGTGTGGAACACGCAGATCTGGAGAAAAAAATACCTGCACACATGCCACTCGCTTGCGTTATATTTTTTTGTGCTGCAGCACCACTGGGACTAGTTATAAGTGCTATTGTGTATGATGTATGAAATATTTTCTTTCCGAAGAAAGGAGAGAAAAAAAAAGCGTGGATAAGAAATGGGGAAAATATGGAGTTTATACGGGAAGGGAGATATTTACAGGAAAAAGCGGAGCTGTGAAAAAGGAGAAGGTGAAGAAAAAACAGGATATGTTGTGAGTGGTTCTTTACTTCTTGCACAAGAATCGCAGCGGTAGTTGTGGAGAAAAAAAAGTGTGGTGTGGTGTACTCATACCTAAAATGGCACACTACTATTACTCCGCGCTCACACACACACACGACAAAGTCTACGACTAACTGCCGTGAGCATTTGAGCAAAACTAGATTACACTTGCGTATGTGCTTCGCATATAACGTATAAAAGTAAAAAGGAGTATAATCTACTTCCACAGCTGTCATATAATAATATCTACTGGAGACATTACACATACGCTTATAAATATGAAACTTTTTCTATAACATGATATGATGGAGGAAAGCCAGCATAAAGGGAGAAAAAAACTTGTTCGTTTCGTCGTAGGTGTGGGTAGTATAAGTAAGCATAACAAGGAGAAAAAAAAGTCTGTGTAGTATTCCATAGGCGTTCGTTTGGCAGCAATCGGCTGAATTTTCTTGGCAAAAGAAAAGCCTTTTTCACATTTGAATTGAATGAGATCAAAGGGAAAACAATTTTAAAGGAATTCTATAATAAACGAAAAGGAAGAAAGGAGAGATGGGCATGTGAGTTTTTTTTTCTTGGTTTCACTAAACGAGAGACGAGAGAAGGTAACAAAAAGTCCAAGACGGTTTATTTTATATAAACCAGCCTTCCACTCCACAAAAAATATAAAGCATTTGAAGAGCTCATCGACATTATCGTCATCGTTGTCGCCGTCATCATCGCCTTCAGAACATTTTTAAACCTGGTGTAATAGGCACATACTTTTTAGCTTTTCTTAATGCTCGGAAAAAAGAGGGGGGAGCGGAGAAGAGAAAGTGTGGAAAACGGTGTAAGTTTTTCTCCTCAAGTACAATTTATTTGATAGTCTCATCTCATTGTCACATTGAAAGCATTCATGCGTCATTTATTATTATCCCGAAGCCACGTAATCAATGCCAAATAATTTGTTAGCGGGGGTTGGTAGAAGAACCCTTTTATATTGCGGAAAAGCGCGCTACCGTACCGAGTACTATACATACTTCAATCCAAATCGGGTTTGTACGGTTCAAAGAGCACACTCAAATTATTGCGTATTTCATATTTCTGCATTTTAACAAAATTGTTTTTTTTCTAAGAAATACAGTACAAGAAACGAACTCTTTGTCATTATTACATACAACAACAGTACTTGTGAGTGACATAATATTGTGCGTTTATCGAGTTCTTTCTTCATTTCTTTAAAATTGGATAAAAGTTGATTTTCTGCTAAAGTACAAACATAGGCTTGTACACACGGTTCATCTCAGCTAGTTTTTGTTATCCCAAATTCCTAATTCCCCCCAACTCTTTAATATATTCCACTTGATATTAAATGAAAAGAGTGAAAACATGGTTGTTGTAAGTTGAAGAATAACATCTTCTGGAAGACTTGTCAGAGGAAAAGTTGACTTCACATGCACTTCAAATGATTGCATAAATGTCAGCGGCTCAGTGGAGATGAAAACACGGCATGTGGAACGAGGAAACCCTAATGCCAAACACAAGTTCACTCACACGATGACGAGAAGTAGAAGCTACAAAAATATACTAAATGTGTCTACCTAAAAGACTCCTCTCCACATCCTCTCTTTCATCTCCAACGATTACCACACGACGAATGAAGAAGGAAGAGTCCAAAGCCAATATCGTCTTCAGATCAGAACACGTTTTCTTCAAAGAGTTGATAATGAGCCCGATAAAGTGGGAAATGAAGGGATAAAAAAAGGAGAAAAAAGTGTGCGCTCCACGGCACAGTTCAAGAAGATGATGACGATATTGCGGACAAAAAGCGGGGACGATTTCGGAGAGCTAAAATATATGATATCCTCTTCTTCCTCACAAAAAATATAACTCAAAATGGGGTTATCCTTGTGTGGAACAAAACTGTCAACATTGTCATCTTATTACAAGATATTTTTTTAGTTTGACTGACACAAGAACCTGGCTGACGAGAAGCAGACTAAAAAATATAAGGATATAAAAAAGTAGTGTGTACGTATTCCACATATAATGGATTGCTAATGCTATTTTATAGAGATATATAGAGGATTCTCCACGAGTGGGTTACCCTATTCAACATCCACTGTAAACAAGCCAGGTTGATCTTCCAAAAAATCACTCTTTGCTCACAATGAAAACAGACAATGCTTTCAAACGGGAGAATGACATTGTTGACAATTGACAGTATCCACATTGCAATATTCTCTAAATCAAATGGCACAGATGTGAATAAATATTTCAAGGAGCAATCTAAAATCATTAGAGGTACATATATACGTATGAAACAGCAGGAAGTGGGCCAATTGCGGTAGCTTTCATCATCACATTGGTTATTTCCACGAAACATATTGAAAAGTGTTCGTACCGCAATAACATTTGAGTCAAGGCTGAACGGAAATGCATCTCTTGTTTCCATTTGGTTACCTTACCTCTGTGGCCATTCATTAATGCACTTGATGTTTTATTCAGGCAGGGAATAATACAATGCCAGCTTTCATTAACTTCTCATTAGGTATTGGACGAAACACTTTCTTAATTTGTTTTCTTTTGTGTGTACTTTTCGACAAAAAAACACATTACGTTTATTCCTGGAGACATGCCAGCCCCGGCGTATAAAAACATTACATAAAATACTTTTAAATGTTAATGTTATTAGTGTGCATTTTTCAAATATCAACCATGTTCTCAAATGTACCGTGAAACCAGAATAAGTAAACATTGGAACATCACATCAAATGGAGACACTATACACTTGTTACTGTTCTGTTTGAAAGCAAATGACATTGAAAAAATAAGCATAACTACTAGTCCTCATTTGAAACCATTGCATTGTAGCATTAATATTCCTTACACAATGAGTTTGTGCTGAATCATGTTGAAAGAGAATGGAATGGAATTTCGCAACACCATTTCTAGATGTCCAAAGCATAAGCATTTCAACGGGGTTAATTATTTGCTTAATGGTTATTCAGCTTTTATTCAATTCATTAAATGAACGAGTTGCAAAATTGCCAACAAAATGGATCCTATAATGAATTTGCATACGATACGGTTATTTTAATTACTTTGTACATGAACATTTTCCACAGTCGGTTTTACAACGGAGCACTGTCCTCGCTTTCTAAAGTTCCAACTAAATACCTACATATAATTACCATCAACGGCAACATCGATTCATTTATGAAGATTGTCCCTAGAATTTCATTTTTCTTGCGGCACCTCTTGCTCAGTTGACTCTGGTCAATAAAATGTCAATTCTGACTCCGGTGACAGTGTGGAATAAAGAAAAATTGTCACACTGCGACTGTTGGCTGCTTCCGCTCAAGTAAATACTTTATTTTTTTGCAGACTGCCGCATTGATGATTATATATTCAAGGGCCGTCTGGAATATTAGGTCTCGGGTTACTTCTCCGTAGTTCCAGTCTCTATATCCCCGAAAAAATACATAGTGTGTAGTTTTGTTCAATCTATGTATAAATAATTATCATTTTTATTTCAAGCACGCGAAATGGGAACAAAACTGCTCTTTTTTTATTGGTGTCTACGTCATTACCGCGGCACAATAATAAGCAGGCCTTGTTTGCTGTATACGGTTTAATTTAGTGCAACAAGGTCCACTCGCTTTTCATATTACTACATGCATGGATGAATGATTAGCGCTGTTCATATTAAAGTATGCATACCTATAAAACTTGAGATAGGTAAGCTTGATTGTGTGCAAATGAGAGTCTAAAAGGATCTCTTATCAAGTTGCCATCATATTTCATACTAGTATGAAGAGCCGTCTACTGCAGTCATTTGTTGAGTTTAGCATAGAAGTGGGAGCAACAACCAACTTGTGTGTATAATAAACCTAATGGTGACTATGTGCTTGACGTGTCAAATTTCACCAGTACATTAGAGTCAATGAGCCCTGTCTGCGTTTTGACATGAAAGCATCTCATATCAATTTGTCAAGCGTCTCTCCCTTTCATGTTAATCCAGTCTCGCTCTCCACTCTTCATCCATGTGTGCACAAGCATCCTTCCTTCCACTAATTTGAAGCATCATTATTGCTAGCAGTTGTTCTTATAGTTCATCTTGTTGAGGTCCTTCATGCGGTGCTTAAGAATGCGGATAACGTGAAATAATTACCCAGCTGGGATCTTGATAATAATGATGGTTATTTTTCAACCAAAATGATGTTAGTAAGTTATAAATAAGCAGGCGAATATGTTTTTCGTATTACATGTACTGATAGTGGCAATTAGAACCTTACACCAGCATACATATTGCATAATACACATGATAAGGAGGGTATAATTAAAGTCGGTATTGGTTCACTTTGCCGTTCATTCAGGGGTATTAATAGGAACCTTGACAAGAAGTGCGTGGATCCAAGAGTTGAGCTGTTTACAACATTACGACTACAAAAATGATATTTTAGTAAATATGTACGAGCGAGGTAGTTTCTGGCCGAGGTACATTTGGGAGAGTTTTTTTTATTCTCGTTTGACAAGCTACGAATTTGTCACTAGTACCAAACCAACATATATGTAAATTTCCCCGTGTTTTAGTAAGTAACCTATATTTATAAATTCTCTTTTCACTTCAGAACTTTTTATTTACGCCCTGTCCAATAAAAACTCAACTTTTAGTGCTGAGTTGGCAATTGGCATGTTTCTAGTTCAGGTGTGGTGCAGTGTGAACCACATACAATGTTAGATGCAAGTATATTGGATATTATTATAATTTTCTCCAAAGCAAAAACGACATCAAATTAACGGAATTACGTATTCCATGTAACTTTATAGACAAAATGTCACTTTTTACTTTCAGACTTTGTTACAGGGAGCTTTAGTAGCATGTGTTTTGTGAGTTTGCAACAGGCTTAAATATACAACCTCCTTAATTATACACTTTTATCACATTAGTTGAAATGAAATATTAACTATTTGAAATAATCCTCTGAAAACGGCAAAGTTTGAATGGAGAGAGTGCGTGTAATTCTGATTTGCTTGCGTGCAAAGCAAATCCAAAGCACAAAACCATGTTCAGAGAGTGCGTTTTGTTCATGAATTTTGAAGCAGGACATTACACCAGAGCTAAGGAAAAAACTTATTTCAGTTTTACTGTCTGGGTGCGTTTACGACAATGGTGCGCACGTAGTACGTAGTCAACAACTAGTTTATCTGCAGTTCGTATTTTACCAGCCAAGGAATCCTAATGGGATCTACATAAATATTCTTGGACTGGAGTGAAACGCCATGCATTCGAAAGAACTGAGTTCGCTCACACGTCACAAACGGTATTCAGAAGTCAAACGAGTTGATCTCTAAATGACATATGACAGCTCATGAAATTGGACTGGGAGAAGTGGGAATTTTTTTCAACATTGATATTGTTGTTGTAAAAAAATGTGTGTGTTGTGTGTATGTGTGTACTTCAGTAGTACGTGATCCAAAGCGAAGACTCTGCCTGTGTGCTTTTTTTCACTAAAAAGGAACATTGTATCTTCTTCAGAATTCCCTATGGTCCTTTCTTCTTTCACTGACGGAAACCTACAACTATTTCCTTTACTCGGAAGAAAGCTAAAGAAAAAAAATTCCGTGTACGCAACCAAAACCATACTCTGCACTCGATTTGGTGTAATGAACATTTTGGAAAAGTGCAGAGGGCTACGATCATGGCATGTTTACCGTTATTATAAACTATTAAGCATATTTGCTCCACAAACAGACAACCCCAAGCATCATTACTGCACAAGGGTAGTATGTACCAAATTTCATGTCAATCCGTTGAAGAGTTCGGCAGTTATAGTGCAGCCACCACCGGCCGGATGGCCGGCCGGAGCAACGACATCCCGACGGAAAACGTAGGGTCTACTGATCGTAGTAGCCGAAATAAGGCAGTGGAAATGTGGACTGGAAATCCAAACGATTATATTGGTATTCATCATGAAAAGTATTACTTCCTGGGTTAGTTTCATTATCATCAGAATTTGAGGGAATGATATGAAAAATGATTGATAGGAAATTAAAGCAAAGAGCAAGGTAGGATAATAATGAAATTTCAGTGGAGAAAAAGGATTTAAGCGTTGTGCTCTCCAAATCCTTTATCACACATTTGTACCCACACACGATTCACCAGACGGGTGAATCTCTCCAAAAAGGTCACAACATGGTAATAATGATAAAAGAGTGAAGCAATTTCCAGAGCACGAGCTAAACACAAAGACAGAGGGAAAATCTCGTTCGCTCGGAGGGAAATGGATTTTTGTTACAGCTCATGTGAGTTCAACCATGCGGCTCTAATTAATCAATTTAAAGCTAAAATCCAGTCATTTAGCCATCTTTCCTCTCGTTGCTTCTTTTATTTGCCGTGTCCCTTCGTGCCCTCTACAGCTCTCTTTTGCACACACACACATTATTCATCATTCGGAGAGGAAAAGAGATGAGATGAGATTTTATACGGTCACTTCCCCTTTTCTGCTTTCCATTCTCCTTTTTTTCTGCAAATGGCATCTATCCACGAATGTATATTGTGCTTTTATGTGATTTCGTAATATCTAAATATATTGCCGGAGCATGCAGATTTTCATGTCATAGTCATCCAGCATTTATGATATTTTCGGTGAGTATAGAATAATAAAATGGCAGAGGACCATAGTACTCCTCCCGTGTGTCTACGACAAAATGTATATACAGAGAATACATGATTATTATAGAAAGTTGGAGAGAAAGTGAGTGAGCGTGCTGGCAGCTATTCTGTCCTTTTTTATGCATTTTGTGCACACTACAACAAGCAATAGCTACACAGGAGCAATCGACGGAAAGTGGCCTACAATATATACATATGGATGATTACATGGTCGTCTCCTTCTCTTCTTCTCATTGCTGCTGCTGCCACTACTGCCGGTCTTCTTTGCTGACTTAATTTTACGGTTGACTAAGCATCTCCGAGAGCCTCGGGAGTAATACAAACTGTGCTTGCGGAACACACACGTAGTCATGAAAGCTTCCCATCTTCTTTGTCTGTCTCACTCCCACAATGACAACTGAACTAGCCATTTCATATTATACACTACTACACTTCCACACACAAGAAGAACAAAGTCGGCCGGTTTGTCGTCGTCTTGTGTGTGTATAGCAAGTTGATTCCTCATAGAATAAAGTAGAGAGAAAAGTGAAAATCCATTCCGACAAGTATTTTAGCATTCATGCCAAATATCCGCAAGGCAAATAAAAGCTTTATCGAAGGAGGATTTGCCAAGAGGTACCTAATGGCGGAGTAAATGGACACGGCATAAAACAGATCTTCACAATTCATGGAAAACAGGGAGAGGGCTACCAGTCACACACAATTCCTGGAAAGGAAAGTCGAAGAAGGAAAGAGAGAGAGAGAGAGAAGAGAAAATATACCATTCGAAAAGTATGGTAACTCGCCTTGTCTTGGTTTTCCCTCTTCTCTTCAGCGAGCATTCCATCCTTGGAAAAAGTTAGCAAGCTGAAATAATAATAATAGTAATAATACGTAATGGTTATAAACCTACAATAGTAATCCTCTGCCCAAACATGAACATGGGGGAACACACACACATACACACGCACATTTTAACATTTTCTCTCCGTTTATTCCCTTCTTTCACTCTCATTGTTGCTAAAAGTGTATTTGAAAGGAAAATTGCAAAGCCTCGATCTCATCATTTTCATTGTTGAGTGGGAATCTGCAACTACATAATATTACACGTATTTTTTCCGTTTGCTGCTTTCCTTCGTGCAAAGAATTGAGCAGAGAAGCTCAACCTTATGCTCCACGTGCATTGTACACATTCCATGCATTATTACAATAAAAATAGCCCGCCTGATGTGTGTCTAAATTCGACAACTTAGCCCAGAAAAGAGTGAAGCTTTTCTCTTCTTTCGGGCTCACAATGGATCTAATTCTATTTACAGACAATTGACAGACGTATCCATTCACGCAATATGACGTGCTCATTCAGTTGTAAATATTCAGGTCAATTCTTTCGACAGCTGCATTATTATTACTTCTAACAACACACCATTACTTGACTGAACGAGGCGAGGTACACACGGCTTCCCAAACAACAGAATTGCAGCGTGTCAGTATTTTCTCCAAAAAATATATTGCTGACAAGGTGAAAAATACTGGGTGACTGGCAAACTATATACAAGCAAGTGTGTGAGTGGTGGTGAACGAGTCAACACTAAAAAGTAATAGTAAACACGTACGAACTAGATGAAGGAGCTAGAGTAAACAGTCTTTTTTTATGATGGGCTAGACGGTTTATTATAAGAATCATATGATGATTATCATCAAGCTCGTCATGCATGAATAAGCGAATATTACTGAAGAAAACTGCCAACTTCTTCTTTGTTAGAAGGAGGAATGCAGCCAATAATTCATGAAATGTTTGTAGCTTTACTTATTATTATGCAGAGTTCATTTTTGAAAATATATCCTAACAGGGTAATCTCTGACTGCATGAAAATGTCCATATTATTTTTATCCTTTCAATTCTTTTGATATTCAAAAAAAATCTTATGTTAGCACGTATGTATAATGTGATCATTGTATTAAGTTTTATGTAGATATGAGTCTCTCCGTCTTGTAATATTTTTTTTCCTTGTGTGTGCTCTTTTGTGTTTGCCTGGATGTGCGGAAATATCAAGTGATTTACAACTAGAAAGAACTTCATGCCATTGAATCTTGTCTCTTCATTAAATTGTCATGTCCTGCCACTTTCTCCCTTTTTTATTCGTCTTAACTATGTATTTTTTTCTCCTAGCCTTCCATTTCCCACTCACTCTCAGTCAGTCACTATTCTCGTTTCCTAATAATAGCAGAGCAGCGTACAATGCACCATTCTGTCAATTTTCCATCCCGCTTAGGTAATACGTTTTCTTCCATGTGCATTGTGTGTGAGGACGTATAAGCTCTGTAGAGACATCCATCAACTGCCTGGATGCTTGCTTGCCTATATTTTTAGAAGAAGACTGATGGAGTGAAGAGTATTTATGAATAGCCTGCATATAATATGTATCCTACCTAATTTGCATGGCAATACAGGCAAAAAAAATCTCATCATTCATGGAACCGTCAGTACTCGGCACACTTGATACGCATGCCAGTTTCACTGTGCACGTCTCTATCTACCTGTTGTTGTCATTATAATAATGATTGATGTCATTGGTACATCGTCATCGTCGTAATACGATTCCAACGTGGAAAGAAAATGCCCTTTGCTGTTGTTGCAAAAAATAATATGACAGCAGTAAGTAGATGTTCCGTGTGCATTGTGATTACATGCAGCTCATCTCCCAAGTTAATTTGGATAAGGCTCAGATTACTTTCATAATATTGGCTTACTCCAGTATGTGTTGTTTAGATAGTATAGTAGTGTACTTTTAATTTTTAGGGAAGACATAACGTTTTGTTGTCAGCAAAACAGAAGAGACGCTAAGCGGCAATATAAGATACTCTTTGTCCTTGTCCGTATCAAAATAAGAATACTAACAATATAACTTTATATTCATCCATTTTTGGACATGTCAATGCCATTTTACTCATATTTTGAAAAAGACGAAGAAAAAAGTTTTGATATACAGAGTTCAGATATGTCTTGCATCATTTCAGTTTCGAAATATGAACTAATGGCTAAAAGTTTTTTGAAAGGTTGGTTGAAACTTTATATTTTCAATTTATGTTTCTGACTTGATTTCTTCATTATTAGGACTACGAAGTAGTACTATTGTTTTTCTGCTGGCTGTCGTTTCTCCGGCCGTCACTGGGGCCGTCACTGGGGCCGTCACTGGGGCCGGCCGTTCG
>JAHZNF010000552.1:0-15592 GCA_027744215.1 Troglopedetes dispersus | reverse complement strand
TGTCAACTTTATTCTTTGAAGACCTTCCCTTCAGAAAAAAGAATGTTTGGTTTTCCACTTTGTTCCCCAACAATGTGCACTCATGTTACTTATGTACTTTTTTTTAGTCATCTCGTGCTCCACAATTTGGAGACTCCCTCCAAAAAACTTCTTTCTCTCGTTGTTTGTTGTTTGGACAGACTTGAGAGTTTGAAGTGGATCCACTTCTTTTTTCTTGCCAGATGAGAGCTCCCTTAATGAGATGAATATTCAAGCCACGAAAGGGAAAATAGATGACCAGTTTCCCTTGTTCAACAAGAGAATCCTACTTTGTCTTCCACTTAAAATCTTCATTCTTGGTGATTCCCTCACAAGAAATTTGGACCAGATGTTGCCTCGTGCGAACATGTCATCTCATCATCATAACAAGATGTCAGTTGCAGGACGAGGAAAAATATATCCTTTCTTGTACTTTTTGGTTAACTAAAGTGAGTGCAAATTGTCTCCCAAAAAATGTCCCCACTTTTTCGTCAAAACGACCACGAAAATCTTCTCTTGAAACACACAAGTTTTTTTTTAGTATGCATGTGAAGGATCCTCCACGAAAACTAATCTAACCTGGTGGCGCAATGAAAATCCTTTTCGTGGATATCTTGACATGGAGCAAACTGGTCGTGTTTCTTTGAAAATGTGTGTTAACCCAAAAAACCATAGCCCGAACTGTGTGGCTGTTTGAGTGTGACCACATGACCACGTCTGAGTTGTCATACATGAAAACTTTATAAGACGAAATTTTCAAAGAGGACAAGCTTGATTCACTCAAAAGAAACTGGATGGTGTGTGGAAGCTGCACGAGGAAAATTGGACCCTTCATTTTCTCCAGATGTGACTTCACAAAGCTGCAAATTATTATTCTGCTTAGGTCTCACACACCAAGAGCATCTCCTCACATGAGAAGACGGTGGTTGGTGGTAGTGGTGGCACAACAGCAAAAAAAGTGATCCTCATTTTCTATGACGGCTTAAAAACGTGATTTCAATGTCGACCGGCTGCTTGAACCAGACGAAAGTAAAAAAATATAAGTGGCTACTTTACACAAGATCGAGTGTCTCCCAAAAAATGTTCAACATAAGGATTTCCTTCCCGAGCATTTGAATATTAGCAGAAGAGAAAAAACTGTTCCTGGAGAATGATGGAAAGAACAAAGTTTTTTTTTTCAAGAAGATGTCCATCCTGGAGACAAGTGTGGTTTGCTAGCAACTCTTGAGATGTCCTTGTTTAAGAGAGACTTCTGGGCGTAGCGGAAGGCATTCTACTACCTACTGATAAGCCACCACACACAAGAAACAAATACATGTACGCCTGACGTCCTTTCTCCCAAAAAAATTTATGCAGAGCAAAGCTCCTTAAACAAGATTAATTCTATTCTGGAAACTACAGAAAATAGTAAGTTGTAAAAATTTTGTAAGAAGGAAGCAATAGGAATGCCCTCAAGTCACTATCCAGAAACCAAAGGGACCGACCATGTGTGGTCTTTTTTTTACTAAGCCATCTAAATTTTCATGGTTTGCACGGTTAACAAAAAATCTACATTCTCCCTCTTCCCCAAAAAACAGCCAAAAATAACTTTGTACGCTTACGTTGCTCATTCGAAACCACGAAATGGGTGAAGTAATGGGATGGTTTGTGAAGGGGGGAAAATTGGAGCGGATTTTCTGTTCCCGTTTCATCATCTTTTTTTTCAGTGGAACATTAAAGGCCTGCAGGCTTGTTTTTTCGTTTTTGAAGCTCCCTTTTTTGCAGTCTGGATTTCGTCCTTACGTCATAAGTGTGAGTGGAGCACTCCATTTCTCCATTCAAAGGAGAGAAGCCGAGGAGTAAAAAGGAGGATGACTTAGACAGAAAAATAGTATTTAAGTGCTCTTCATTCGAAAAAAAACCTTCCGTCTTCGCTCCCCGAATAAAAAAACAGCGAAGAAGAGTATAGAAGAAGGGTTTTCATGTTTTCCCAACAAGGCCAGGGAGGAGAGCCTTCAGAAAAGAGGTATGTAATGGAGGTGCTAAACTAGAATCTAGTGCGCTACGATATATTATGGAGACATCAGCAACGCATAAGGAAACCTCATATACAACCCAAGAGGAAGAGCAAGGCCACTTACACTCTTTTGGTTTCTCCTTTTTCCAAAAAAAAAACTCACATTTTACCAAGGAGAAAAAAATATTGTTTGCTTATTATGAATCTTCCCGACAAATATGTTTTTTTTCGCTTCTTCTTGTGTGTCCGTAAAGGGAAATCTTGTCTGGTGTTTTTCTTTCAAAAGAATCCTATAATACAACATAAAGAAAAGTTTGTCTTTTTCCCCCCTTCTCTCAGGCTTTCGACAAGCTCTCTATTAATTTCGGAAGAGGGGAAAATATGGAACTTTATCCTGAGTCAGAAATGCACACACTTAACCCACTCTGTCTTGTCTACTTTACCTATATTTTACGACGGAATTGTGACATTCTGCGGAGATCTAGTGTACATAGTATAAAAATATATTCACGTGTTTTTGGCACTTAGAGTTCCATTTCTGGGGGAATTGGGAAGCCTTTTTTATGTGACGTGAAGTTAATACAGAGAAAATATACTCCACTTCGAACTCCTCCGCCGCGCCGTCCACACAAAAGGAACCACTTTTCTTTACACACAAATCCTGCTCCTTTAAATCGCTTCCAATAAATACGAGAAAGTCAGGAGAAAACGTAACTACAACAATATATTTTTGGTTCCCTTTTTTAAATGGGATACTGCTAAACTGCAGTTTTATAAGGAAGGTTTTTTTAAAAAGCAAGTTTTTATACATTTTCAACTTACAGTTCATGATGGGCGTCTTATGGGTGCAGTTCTTCTGGATGCCGGTTAAGCACCCCATCGCAAGAAGGAGAGGAATCATCCTTAAAAATTATATTTCTGGGAAGATCCCCAGAAATTCCTTTTTTTATATTGATGATTTCAAGATTAATTTGTGGTCCGCTTTGAACCTCTCTTCGGCAGCTTCACGCAATCTGAAATGAGTAATGATAAAGGTATTTTCAACAAACCATAATTAGAACGTATTTCGTCGACAAGGAAGAGCTCACAAAGTATAAAAAAAATTCAATGACATGTATCGTAATTTCCGGGATTTTATTTGGGATTGAATCATCTCGAAAAGGAAAATTGCAAGCGCCTGTTGAGTAGCAGCCGCATCGCCACACATCGATATTCATTTTCCCTTATTTTGGTAAGCCCCTCTTAGAAATATTTTTTCTCTCTTGTTCTCTCGCACGTTTTCCC
Organism: Troglopedetes dispersus; assembly: GCA_027744215.1. Lineage (NCBI taxonomy): Eukaryota > Metazoa > Arthropoda > Collembola > Entomobryomorpha > Paronellidae > Troglopedetes > Troglopedetes dispersus. The sequence goes on along the minus strand of JAHZNF010000552.1, from coordinate 12,294 downwards.
CTTCCATGGGATGGAAAAGTGGTTGAGATGTAAGCATTTGCAGAGAGCAAGCCGGAGACTTCTCTCGACTCACCAAATAAAAACTTTTTTTTTGTTCCTCTTGATCCATTCTGGGCGTGAGTTAGTGTGTGTGTGAGTGAAATACTATATCCTTGTGTAATTCAAGGAAAGGATTTAAAGGAGCACCAGCTCAAAGTTGAATATGAGGAAAGGAGTGGAAATTTGAAATGAAGTTAATTACTTTCCAATGGATTCATTCTCCATTTTTTGTCTGTTCATGTGGCAGACGCTCTCTCCACAAAATTATAATTCCTTTCTTCCACCAAGAAAAACTATGGTAGCTTGAGTTCAACTGGAAATCCCGTTTCTCCTGGAGCGCTCAGTAACACACACACACATACACTCTCCAGAGGTGTGCTAATTTATATCTGCTTGCGCAACTGATCCACACTTTGTACGCAGCACCAGACTATATATATATAGTCTTTTTTTTGAGCAGAAGACTCCTTTCTTGGAAAGGTAGAAAGGATCTTTGCCTTTTGTAAATTCCTTGTGAATAATGTTAGAAACGAAGCTAATTGGATTTTTCGAATAAAGTGAATCAAAAGAAATTATACTTGATGCGGAGGGTAAGAAAAATTAGATGCCCTTTTGCATTCCCTGCTCTTCTTAATAGAAATGGCATTCCTCCTAATTTTTCTTCCTTGGAAAAAAAATCTAATTTCTTTTGTGAATGGTATACTGGAACCAAAAAGAAAAATAGGAAAGAGGAACGGGAATGTTTATTCGGAATTATTTTATAAAAAAAGAAGAATGTGTATACCACGAATTGTAACCTTATTTCCTCCTCATTACCCGACAATTTTTTTTGCTCTCTCATTTCTCGCGTTTCTCAAGTTGAAACGAACTTTTTTTTGGAGGTAATGAACCGTTAAAAATTTGATTTTATTCAAAGAAAGCGCCAAATTTCATGCCTCCATTATTCTGTGCCCCATCACAGCCCAGTGATAAATAAATGTGCAATTTGATGGAACACTACCTATTTCAATCTAGAAGCGTATGTACGTACGTACAATCAATTTTTTTCTTCTTCTGATAAGCGTAGCAGAAGGATTTCTCTGGAGAAAAAAACGAAGAAGATGGAATGTGTGTTTCCCATTTTCTCTCTTTCTGATTTTTGTCTTCCTTTTTCATCTTCTGATTAATTTCTGTGCAAGTGCGAATGTGCCATTTACGCGAGAGCGTGAGAGAAGCTTACATTTTTTTGCAGCAACAGCAGCACATGAGACAGAAAAGAAGTAGCACATTCTGGTAATTGTGTTGACACTTTGAATAAGTATCAGAGGAAGTTTTTTTCTCACTCTCTTTCTCTCTCTCTCTCTCTCTGGCTCTCTCCTCTCAAATGTTAAGATGCGTAGAAAGGATATGTACTGAGGACAGTATAGGCGTAAACAAAAAAAAAGGAAAATGAGAAAACGAATATTTAAAAAAAGAGCGGATGCTTTTGACAAATAGATAGTAACTTTTTTCTCTCTTCTCGATTTTTTTGTCTCGCTCACTCACTCATTCACTTTTTTTTCTCGTACTCATTTCCGACATAAGAGTTCTCTTTAGTTTGAGTAAGAGAGAAAGGAAAAAAAATATATTTTAGTTTATTTGTGTCAGACATGCTCTTTCTCACTTTTTTTCTGTGGAAGAATAGAAGTTTGTTTTTTTCCTGAGCACTCCAACTTCTTTTTTTTCTCCAGTCTCAAAAAGACAAAGGAAAATATACATAATAGGTTTCATATGCGTTCGAAGTTCCACTTTTTTACGAAGAGAAGAAGAGAAAAAGTGATGAGCAAAATTATTGCTCACTGCCAGAAAGTCTATCAGGAAAGGAACCAAAGAGTCTTTTTTTAAAAAAATGGGCCATTAGGGGGAAAGTGATGCTGCTGGTCCCTTGAAAAATAAATTCTGAATGCACACCTCATTCACTAAAAAAAGAAAACAAAGTAGATTAATGAGCTCCCAAGTTCTCTTTTTTTGGAAGAAGCTTGATTTCTCCTTCCATTTCGGTGAACATCAATACAAAACGTTCTTAATTTAGTTTTTTTTACAAAATAGGCTTGTAAAAATAAGACCCATAATTGGGAGGAGGATAAGCCGAGAATTTTTCTAATCTGATGAGGGAAAAAAATAAAAGCTGGAAGGGAACCCACAATTCTCAAACTAGACTCACAAGTCTTTCAGTTTTAGACAAAGTGAAACATAAAATGGATCTCCTTTTTCTCTTCCAGGTCTTTTTTCATTTGACAAGATGATTCCAAGTGTAAAAATTGTGGTTTGTTTTCCCCACAAAATAAACAAAAAAAATATAGATCTCTTTTTAGTGAGAGCGACTCACCTGTTGATGAAACCGTGTTTAACAATGATGAAGGGAAGGACTTGATTCCACCGCGAAGATTCTCTTTTTTTGGTAGAATTTTCTCCTTTCAGCAAAAAAAATAACTCTCTCGTCAAAGAAGACTAATCCTCAAAAGTTTTTTTTCTAAATTAACTTCTCCACATTATTCTTCTCTTTTCTCTCTAATCCCATCATACAGGATTATCCCTGTGGCACTTCTAAAAAACCATTGCTCTATGATGCTATCAATATTTTTCAAGAATAATGTGCATTTTCCCCAAATTAAAAAAATCTGCTCTACTACTTTTCTTTACTTCCGTCTTGTGTTTTAATCATCTTCCTCTTAGAAGAAAGGACAAACTGTCTCATTTCATTCCATTTGCCAAATGTTTGTCAGGATATCAGGATTCAAACGGTAAGGAAAGATGATAGATAAAGGTGAAGTGTTATCAGCTCGGTAATAAAACTCGACACAAAAGAAACGAAATAGAAAACACAACAACAACAAAAAATTTACAGGGCAGGAAATTGACTTTTACAGACAGATTGAGTATCACTCTCAAAACAAGAGTGACATACACTCATATCTTTTTTTATATAAAAAATAGAGAAGTCCTCCATTGTATCCCTGCTCACCTTTTTTTCTCTCACGTTACGGGCACTCTTCTTCTAAGTATGGATTGTATGGATGAAAAGGAATCAAAGAGGAAACTGTGAGAGTTGCAGAAGTGCCGAAAAAAGGATATATTGTTTCTCCCCGGAATATTTTCCCTTTCTTGTGACATCCGAAACAAAAAAAATAAAGGAACTAAACTCCTCCATGAAGGGAAACTAGGAAGGCGCATTCTTTTTTTTCTATATATTTTCCCCTCTTATCTGTTTACGTTCTGTTATTATGAATATGTTCCAGGAAGGTGAAAGGAGAGAGGACGAAAATAGTATTTGAAACCTCTTTTGTTTTTATTCCTCTCACTTTCCCGTCGAGATTTCACATGGGAACAAAAAAGAGGACTTATTAATCCCACCAGGGATGCTTTATTTTTTTGTCTCTGTTGTTGAGAAGGGACCCACACTTTCTTTTTTTTTTCACACAGACACAACTATACAATATTCCACTATTTTTATATGTATATTTCTACACACATTTGTGTTTTGGGGAAAAAAGTCAGGCAAGAACGTAATTCAACCAGACTAACTAGGTCTTCCATTTTCTTCTTTTCAGAATAAAGAAAAAAAAACAACAACCACACACGAAGACATTTATAGAAAAAATTCTCTGGAAAGAGAGAAAAGAGAAGTACAAAAGGTGATGGGGTGTCTCACACGTTTTCTTTCTCCACTCTGCTCTCTGAGAGGAAGTGACAGGGAAGTGTAGACCTTCTCATTTCAACCTAAATTCCATGATGTTTATACTTACACAATTGTATGGATATATATTTTTGGTGAGAAGTTTCTGGTTCGCCTTACTACTTTTTTTTTACTTTATCCACTTTTACTCACAAGACTGGAGAGTCCTTCTGCTCACCCAAGACAGAAAAAAAAATATTACAGTGACTTGAAGAAGAAGAAGAAAAAATACTGTGTGTATGTGTGTGTCAAGTGTGGCATTATATGTGTCCTGGTAATAATGTTGGTTGGGTGGCTTGGCTCCCCAAGAATTTTATATGTTTGTTCTCCTCAAGCTAGTAAATGAACCGTGTTGTGTCAAAAAATAAGAGTATTACCAGCTACACTATTTTTTTGCCGTGGTGAAGTGAAGCTTGAGTGGAACATACGGTTTGCTCCGGTACCTTTTTCTCCATCTCCCTTTCCTTCACACCTCCAAGACAAAGTAATGCACGCGAGAGAGAGCTTATGTACATCGATTCCAAGAAATATATATATTCACATGTGTATTTTTGTATGACTAGTTGCACAGCTAAAAAATAGTGGGCACCGAAAAAAAAACATGACAACACATTATGCTTATTGAGTAGATGTTTTCTTTTAGCTTTTATTTCGTTTTTTTTTTTCTTGTCACTCCTCTCTTTCTCCTTCTTGCTTATTTTTTATCATTGAGTTGACACGACATTCCACTGGAATTTTTGACAAGAAGGTCTTCCAAAATTGCGTGGTTTATGGGTTTCCCACCTCATCCCTCCCCCTTTTTCCCCAGCCCAAGTGTCTCTTTTATATCATTCCAAATGAAGACTGTGGAAAATGAAGGCGAGTATAGAAAAAAAGGGAGAAATATGGAGTTCGAAGATAAATGCTTAAAAAATTTGTGCCAAAAGAGACATGGAACACACATTATAATGTCTGATGTAAGATGCTAATACTGTGTACAATTCATTTTTGGAGGTGGTGGTGGTGCATTTTTAGGTGACCCCCTTCCCACCTTCTTGTTTAGCTTTGACACTGTCAAAAAAAATAATAATCGACTTATTGATTGCAGGAAGAAAAAATAAAAGGAGACAACATGAAAGTGCTTAGGGAGCTGGAGGTGTGCACACAAACATATATAATGTACACATGTATCACCATGATCCATCCTCATCACTCGTCATGATAATGATTTACAGGACCCGTGTAGATACTAATGCATATCTACACCGTGGAAGGGTATTTAGCCCTCCATTAATTTGATGAACGCCTGCTGGTATGTCGTCACAAAAAACGAATATAATACAACCCTTTTTTTACACACAGTTACCGTTCTTTTTTTTATTATCGATTGAAAAGTGGTTGAGGAAAAGAGAGAAATGTCGGTTTGTGTGAATATTAGAATCCAACCCATTTGCATGTGAGAATGTCAGCCCTGTTTAAAATAGATCTTTTTTTTTGGCAACACTGAACCTGTAAAGCTTTTCCGCTTATCTTGCACCATAGAAGTAACATATTATAATAATTCTTCTTTTTTTCGCATGTGTGTGTGCTATGGAGATTTTTTTCGCCACGATCGAAATCCCATATCCAATATTTTGTGAGAGAAAAATATATAAGGGAACAATATTTTGGAGGAGGAAAAAGCTTCCAATGTCATGCCATGTCACGACACACCACTTATTGACACATAATTCCAAAATAAAATGGTCTAAGTACCTAAATATCTTCGTACTTACAACAAATAATGTTCCAGCAACGTTTACTCAGACATTTTTTTCATTACTTTTCCTCCTTCTACAAAAGAGCGAAAAAAAAGGTCTCGGAGCCATCAATGGGAATAAGAATGATAAGCAAATAAAATGTAAATTTGCTCATCATCTTGTCAACCGGAGAAAACTAATAAAATATGAAGCTTAAAAGGGGAAATGTTTTGACATGGCTTTGTTGCTACGAAAAATCCTGGAAAAGGGAACGATGCATCTCAACCATTTACGAACGAGCAAGTATTATTGATTTTTTTAGAGCAGAAAAAAAAATATAATGTACGTTGATAAGAACTACTAAAAGGATACCAGGACATCGTGCAAAGCGTCAGAATATCCAAACACTAACAATTTCTTTGCGGGACCCTCGTATTGTCCTTCTTTCTTCTTCCACATCGCTCAAAATAATGACGGTCTTAGCAACACTCGGAAAAAGGAAAGTTGCGATCGTTATTATTATTGCGAACGAATGCTCATTAAACGCTTGTAAAAAAAGTACACTTTACGGCTTTCTCAACAACCAAAGTAATGTGTATTTATCGACTGGCGCGCATGGAATATATTTTTTTGATGATGGCTTCCCGCAGGAACCATTAATATCGACTATTGACAGCGTCATCAAAACTGGAAAAGCGATTTTCCACAAGACATATCTCTTTTTTTTTCTTGGCCACACATAAGAAAATAGAAGGAGCTCTCATTTCCATTCTAATTCTTTGTACCGGCAATGTTAAAGGAGCACGCTGCTCACATGTGTGTGTAATGGCATTTAATTTTATGAAAGGAGGAACTGGGTTGACGTGTCGTAATCCCGTTTGCGCAAATCTTTCCAGAGACTACTTTGCTCCGTTAATTTCCCTCCCAACCTGCTCCTTCATTTATACGTTTTAGGACGACTGTGTAAAACAAAAATATGAGGATGGTAGTGCAGCAGATAAGATTCCAGCATCCTTGCAACTTTTTTTTTTCTTCCAGACAGATTTATATTTTAAGGAGTGATTTCCCTGCTCCACTGTCTTTTCTGTTCCATCCGGATTAGGTTTCACTGGACCAACAACAACGTGAGTCTCAGGAGGCAAGGGAAGGATAACAGATAAGGGAAAAGTAACAAAATGAATGTAACTATCTTCTTGGAAAAAAGAATTCCTTGTTTGGATGCTCTGCTGCGATAATATTCATATGTGTATGTCTGGTGGGGTCATCATGCTAATTGAAATGGAAGCGAGGACGGAAGATATGCACATATTGTATACAACCCGCGTTACGTTTTCTCCGAGAAAGCTCTTATATTTGAGTCTCCTCGTTGGATATTATTTTGTTTACTGTGTGATCACAGATGAGAGAGATTTTTTTTTGTGGATTTTGCTGGAAGGGAAACAAAACAACAAGTTCTATTTTAGCTTTTTACCCATATCCATGCACACACTCACATACACACACTCTTTTCTCTTTCTTTCTTCGGGTAATAATAACACAAAAAGGAGGACGGATTTGCTTTTAATTCCAGCACAGAAAACAAAGTAAAAGCAGGCAGGAGGAGTAGTGGGTTACTTTGCTCACTTGGTCTTGTTTACTCACTTCAGAGATCACATCTCATCTCAACTCGACGCACGTCACCTCTCCCGTTATTAGCAGAACAGCTTTACGTCTGCAGATTTCCCTTTTCCCTCTCCACCATTTTTAGCCACTTTTTTTAGTGCTTCTGTTAGTCTGTTAGTAAAAAAAAGCAGGTCGTAAATCAGATGACGGACGAGAGCTTAAATCACATAGGGTTTAGTGGACACAAAAAAGGCAAAACAGCCAGAGAGTGTCATTGATAGACAGGGATTTGGTGACTCAAGGCCCTCACACACAATTCGAGGATTGACACGCTCCACCAAATGCATTCTTGATCCTTTCGAGCACACTCTAATAAACCTTTTGGAATAATAAAGAAAGTGTGTGTGTGTGTGTGTGTGTCGTTGAAAATTGGTGGGCTCTTTTAAATGTGACAACAAAAATAAATTTGCAATTGCATTCTCTCTTCCACTTCAATTCTACATTTTCTCCCAATTCTCATTTGTAGCCTTTTTTATTTTCTTTTTTTGCGCAAGGCTTATCCTCCAGTTTTGTTCCTGGAATCCTGCCTGCTCTTTTTTTTTCGAGGAAGGAAAGACATGATAAGAATGATTTAGTTTTTATCCACTCGAAAAAAAAAATTGGAAGGCTTAGGTAAACAAGAAAGGAACATATATAGGTCTCGGATTTTTTTAGGTAGCCCCCAGGACCAAAAAAAAATACTGGGAAATAACCAATGAAAGAAAACTGGAGCGATGAAAAGGACAAAAAAAGTGGAATATGTTGTGTTGGCTGTGTTGCATAAGATATCGTGTAAACAAGACAGAACAAGGAACTCTGCTGAGCTCATGTTCCCGTAATTGATGTCGTTGTGCAATACCCTTTCCTCCGCTTTCTCTCAAACTATCTTATCCGGCATTGTCTTCCATGCTTTGACAAAAAAAATATATGCGGGTATTGTGTAAACACAAACGTTCCCTTGTTTTCTTCCTGATCAAGATGACTACAAGGATGATGATAACCCGCATGTCTGTCTTCTTTAGTTTTCTACACACATAAACATGTAAAGACAGAAATGATGGTTCTGTGGCTTCATCATTCCACAACTGAAGGGGAAATCAAAGGAAATCCCTAAAAAAGTGAAATAAAAAAAAAAGATTTTTGGTAAGAGGGTCACCGCTACCACCTTAATTAACCTGAAAGGAGGCTTATCAAAAATTTTCTCTGTTTTCACAAATTCACAAAATCCTTATCTCCATCTGTTCAGGTTGAAGCAATCAAGTTACTAGACACACATGCTTCGTGTACTTTGCCAGGATTTTTTCGGAATCCTGGGTAGCCTTATTTGTACCTAGCTTACTTTTCAAGACTGTCTCTCCTTGTGTTCCTCATTTCTGCTAAAAATTACCTCTTTTTTTACCTTATCTGCACACATTTCCAAGCTCGTGTATGTAATATGTGCATAATACAATTCATTCCTTTATGTTCAATGAAATGGATGCATGTATGACTCTTATTATTAGCATGAAATGGTGAAAAAGGGGAAAAAGAGATTTCCCATTTCTTGAGTAGATTTATCAAGAAAAAAAGGGGGAAAGGAGAAGAAGATTCGTGAAAAGAAAAAGATGGTTGGATTACTTTTGACAGAAAGAATTACAGACACACGTCCCCCTTTTTTTCCTTTCCTTTCCTCCTGTTTTTTCTCGTCTCGTTTACTTTGCACAGAAAATGAAAGAAAAAAAAAATTTCTTGGCATAAATACCGCTTCTCAAGGATTCCTTCCCCGAGTTTTTTTTTTCTCTTTTGCTATTGGCAAGGTAAGATAGTGAAGAGATGTTGATATCTTCCTTTTCCCAGATAAGTAGCTCAACATCTTTCCCCTTTTGCATATTCTTTATCAGAGTTACTTAAAAGAGATGTGGGGATAAAAATGTGAGAGACACGGTGTGTCTGAGTGTGTGTGACCTCATCCAAGTGGCTACAATTCTTACACATGTAACATTTTCTTTTCTCTCTCTCTTTCTCTTTCGCAATTTATTCTCCCAAACAAAGAAAGTTTTTTTACAAGTCTCCCAAAAATAGAGAGGAACAAAGGTTTATGCTCACTTAAGTGGACATCTAGTGTGAATGAAATATTGTAATGACGATAAGTCTCCCTCTCTTTTTTTCCCCATGTAACAAGTGTGTCTTCCATGAGGAAACTAATAAGAAAGAATAAAAAGTCCTTCTATTAAAAGGAAAAAGGACACAAAAATGTTTTCCTTTTTTTCTCAAAGTTTAGATCACGAAACATAGCCAGCCTGCACACAACCCTGGATGACGAATGGGAGAACAAAAAAAGACAATAAAAGATACATCCCGAAAAAAATACAGTAATAAATTTCATGGAAAACAACGTTTTATTTTGTTTCAATGGAATAAACGTGCTATACACTAGAAACTTCTCTCTGCACTCAGTCATCGTAGTTTGATGGTCATGAAAGAGAATAAATTTTATTTGACAAGAAACTCCTAAAATACAGTCTCCCACTTTTTTCTCTCTAAATATGAAAATATGAAATATGGAGCAAGCATAATGATGACTTCCACAAGAAGGAATAAAGTTTGCATGAATGCAATAAGACTTGTCGGTGTTTATATGGAGACATTTACAAATATTCACAACGGAACAAAGTATTACAAGGAATATAAGTAGTACCTCCAAAAAAAATCAAGTAGCAATGGATGGAAAGGAATGAACTCTAAAATTGTCTCACATTTTCAGTAACATTCAGTTTTGTTATAGCAGAACTGTATCACACTTTTTTCATATAAATTGGAGATGGAGTTCTATGCAAAAAATAGAATATCCCTTTATGTCTGGGCTAACACAATAACGAAATGAAAGAAACACAATCCACTCTGCGTGTGTATGTTTACTTTTAGTTCATATAACATGTGAGATGAAACGAACTAGTGACAAATTTCTTTCGGAGGAGTCTCCCACTTCACAAATTTCTGCACACAAAGAAAGGTGAATATAATACCTGGAAAAGAAGAAAGAAATTCTGGTGGATGCATGTACGCAACTTCCATTTGTCTATACTCTTGGGTAACTAGTTTCTTGCCTGGTAAAAGCCAAGATTTATTTGAGACCTTTCAGCTTCTTTTATTATTCTTGTTTTGGGCTTTTTTTTTCAAGGAAACAAGCGCAAGTACCCCTTACAAATATTTCTTATATGTTTCCCTACAAAAAACCTAGAACTGTGGATATGCAAGTGACTACTTCACTGCTCCAAAAAATTGTGAGCGGGACCCCCTTCCTTTGCTCACGTCAGTCAAAATAAAATCGTCAAAGAAAGTCAAAGTTTGTACTCACAGTCAGAATTATATTCCCGCCGCGTTCTGTCACAACTTCAAAATCAATCTGAGCCAAAAAAGAAACCTGGTTCGAGCTATGTATAAACAAAATAAAGTTTTGACAAAGCTATTCACCAGTAATAATATTCTTTTCGTGTTGATCCACACACACAAAAAAAAAGAAACCAGAAAGGAAGCAGATCGAGCAAAGATGTGTGGGGATATATGTGACATTAAAATTTGAAAGTTTTCCCACACACGTTCCCCAAACAAAAAAATTTCCAACACTTTTTTTTCTTCAAAAAATACATACAAAATTGTCAGAAAGCTAAAAAAAAACTTCTTCCATTTTCGCAATTTAAAACTTTGTATCTACCTTCCTTCTACTTCAAATTGCACATGCGAGAATAAAGTTGAGGTTTTAGTTTTACACAATATTTCTTACTTTTCTTGAGCGCATCTTATCCAAAAAAACTAAATATATAGGTTAACGTAATCTTCAATTTTTTTTTGTACTTTAATAAGAAGCGATAAAAGAAATTGGTAGGTGAATGTGTCGAGAAGAGGAAGATGTGAAGAGTTCATTTGTCTCGATGCAACTGTCATCAATAATGGATCTCTGGCAAGCTGCCAACTCCTGACAGGTGAATTAATCAGCCTTGTGTCTACCTGGCCTGGTCCACGTTTTTGCATGTGTGGCCAGTTTTCTTTTTCTTCACCGCCTCCAACACTAAACTAGATTGCATTTGCTCTTAGACTTTCTTTCCATCTTCCTTTGGAGCATTTTATTCCAGCCAAGATTTTTTTTTGTTCCGTTGCGAAAAAAAAATACTCTGGAGTGTAATGTGTCAGCATGACAAATCAATTTTTAAGTACTCTTCTATCTTTCAGAATAAAGTGGTACAATATATGTAACCAAATTCTTTTTTAATGGAAACGGAGATATAAGAGATTGCAAAACAATTTGAGCAACAAAAATCCCATTTTTTTTTCGCCAATTTTTTTAGAGAGAAAAAATTTCTCTGATTGAAAGTGGAAGTGGCTCGCTTTCAATTTTTTTAAGGGTAATCCTGTTTCACCTCCTTTCCTCTTCTGACGTTCATTTAATTCTTTTGGTATTTATGCTCCCTTCTCTTTGAAAGTTGAGGAGCATTCGGTTTCGGGAAATTGTATTACACATTTTTTTTCTGGCTCGCTCCAATTTCTTTTTTTTTCATTTCAGTGTCTTTGGTGATATGGCATGGATTAGATTAGTGGAGGAAAGTACCAGCTACTTTTTTTCCCGTGGTTCAATAAAAGGAAACTTTTATTTCCTTCCAAGTTCATTTCTACTTTCTCAACTACCTTAACGATATTATGTATCTATATATTTCGTATGTAGATGAGCAGGAAGGAAAAAGGTTCTTTCTTCTTCTCCGTTACTTTATATATTTTGCACTAGAGAACTTATCCCGGGGGTCGTCAGCAGCATGGTAAATTGATTTTGTCGGTTGGCACAATTGGAAGAAAGTGAGACGGGGAGCTGAAGCCCAGTCTATTTTTGGACATCCCATCGTCGTCATCATCAGAGTCAGCAGTAGTCATTCACACATTCCATCATCATCACTTTTTTTTGTCTTCCCTATTCTCCGCGAAAAAAAAACAAAATTTGTTGGTGGTGCATGGCCTCGTGATATTTTATTCCATGGAGGTCGTGTGTGTGTGTGTGTGTGCAAAAATCCAGTCACTTTGACTCTCAATGTTGGGCCTATAATACACCATGATAGAAAGTACAAAACTTTTCCTCCTTATCTTTTCCCTTTCACTTCTCCACCAGTTTTTTTTGTGGATCACGAAACTCCGAATAAAATGAGATGGTAACAAAAGCTTGAAGGAGAAAAAAAA
>JAHZNF010000551.1:0-17253 GCA_027744215.1 Troglopedetes dispersus | reverse complement strand
ACACAATTAGTTTACTAGCTTATCAAATTTGTCAACCTCCTCCGTGAAAAAAAGAAAAAGGAGAACTAGAACGTCACCCAGTGAATTATCCGACATGGTGGAGGAAACAACAAACAGATAAAAACGATAATAGATCACCATATTGTATAAATGGCTCACGAGCTTAACTTTTCATGGAAATGCAATATTATTACCATTAATTAATTAATTAGTGACACAATACCGCGAAGCAGGTGTCATTGTCATGTGATGGTGTGTAAGTAAGCGAGACCACCACCCCCACCAAAAAATCATTCTCTACTTTAATCTTGCTCAAGCTTGGTTCAACTATTGCGTATATATTTCATTAATGAATAATAATGTAACAATTAAGGCACTCAAATTAATGATTCGTGTATTGTTTATTGATTATGATGCAAAACAACAGGATTGCGTAAAAAGTTTACACACAGACAAAATATGTGCACGCACATTATTTATTTATTGCAACAAACAAAAAAAAGAACCACCACCAAAGTCTACATTTTATTGTCGCTCAAATGGTTTCTTCGACACAAAAAATTTATTTTAATGCGCACACTTGTAGTAGAACCCATGTTTTCAATAATTAATACCGCAACAAGCTACACAAAAAGAATTTGCCAGACGGATATCGACTCAATTTTTTTGTGAAGGATCACAGATGAATAAGAATGAGAACTGTAGTATAAGTTTACTACGTGATTCACTGCACACATTTTTTGTGCTTCACCAACAATTGGGAATGTGCAATAGAACTCTACTCTACTCCTACCTAACAATTTATGCACACAAGACAAGAATCAATTGTGCTTTTATTTGCACGCACAAAAATATCGTCATCGTTTGTCGACTTGATAAAATCAAGTTTACTACTTCTTGTGTTCCTTTTTTTTGTGAACCAAAAATGAATATATTTTTCTCTCTTCTATCATGCCTTGATAACGTGCATAAATATTATTAATAAAAAAAGAGGTTCTCTTCTATGTGCATTTTCCTCTTTTTTTCACTTTAATGAGATGCAAAAAAAAATAGTTGCACAGGCTTGTGTGTGTGTTTGTGCACTTTACTCTGAGAAGGGTTGTGATTGGTTGGGTGACCAGTTTCAAGATTTATACATATATATTTGTGTGTGGTGGTGCGCACGTTTATCCATAAATACGCAGCATTGTTATTATCAAATATATGTGTGCATTCCAAATACATTGTTAAGACGCTTTACACACAGCAAGATTCATTCACTCGTGACTTCAAATCATTGTTCGAGGAGCTAAACAAGCCTAAAAACAGAAATCATTTAGAAGAGATCAAACTCTAAAATAAATACATTCTTATTTCTATTCTTGTGTGCATAATAATTGTCTGTGTGTCTACATACTATACTCTTTTTTTTGGTCGCTCAAAATATTCACATTGGTGATGCTCGCTAGTGGTTTATTTATATGCTCACATTACACATGCATGAATATTCTCTTTCAGTTTAACAATGTAAATAATTGCTGTGTTCATAGAAGGGAGTAAAGTTGAAGTGAATAAGGCACTTGAAAAAAACGAAGGAAAGAACAGAGATGCACTTTCGAAATTAGTGAAACATTATTATTGTAGACTTCTCATTCAGAATTATTTCTTATAAAAAAACCAATGCATTATTAACCATTACAAAATGCACTTTTCAATGAGCACATTACATTATGCATATGCTCTCTACATGTCGTGTCAATAAATGAATGTGGACAAGAACACTATTGATAAGCACCTAAAATGTAATGTGGTAGTGGTAGGTTGTAGCATAAAATACAATGTAGTAGAATTAGGTAGGTGTCTACTATGCTGCCTCCACCATTCTTATAAATTGACCTCCATCATCGCAGATCTACAAAAATGCTGTCAGAATTGAAGAAGAAGAAAGGAACAAAATTTGTTGTGTATAAAAAAGTGGTCACAAATGGAGACAAAACGTGTATGCATGCATCCACTATGAAAAATTTGGTGAGTTGCCTCAAAAAGCTCATAAGTTTTTGGATAGGATGACTACGAAAATTGTATTCGTCTCTATCTACGAGAACATGGATGATAATGTGCGAGTGAACTATGGACGGAACGGAGTGGATATCATCAGGCGGCACAATTATTTTGTGCAAAAAAAATTACTCGAATGAAAACCTGAAGCTTGCATATGGCTTGATCATCCCCAATAATCATATATGCATGTGAGCAGTGAGGTAGTAGTTTGGTAGCAACAAATGCAAATTTATTGTTTGCTTATCATTAGGAGTTTACAAGCATTGGATTGGAGGAGCTTCAACAAATGCTGCTGCTGCTGTGTGCTTTATGGTAGCAAAAAATATTAAAGTTATCACTTCTAATTTATCAAAAAAAATGCAAACTTACCTGTTAAATTTAGGTTGGTTTTGGTTTTCGTGCCAAAAAAAAACGTTTGATAAGTTGTCCTCTCCTGAGAATGATGATCTGAAGCGACAACACTGCTGCTGCGATCAATAACAATTTTTTACAGAATACTTTTTCTGATCATATAGATTTGTCGTAATTCACACTAAAAAAAATATTTTTGTCTGCACAACTTTTAATTTCATTTTTCTATAAATTCGTTGACTTCAAGAAATAGAAATAAATTTATGACCCACCAACTTGACATGATAAGACATTTTATCAATCTCTTTATCGCGAGATGAGTAACAAAAGTTCAAATAAAATTTTAACCATCGCACGAAAAAATCATAATGATTTACGGATCGAATTTCTCATTAAACTTTTGCGCCAGTTTCATCATCACATGGATACAAAAAAGGAAAAAAAAGAATTAAGATTTTTGGTCCTTTATTCAATAATCCTACTAATGCTCTACCACACAAATAATTATTCTCGTTCATTGACTCAAAAAAAGGAAAGGTATGTAAAATATAAATCTGATTAAAAAGGTATTAAATTTTTGTCCTAACTCCTACCTTGCATGCATTATATTATGGAGGTACTTCATAATCAAAAAAGAAATAATTATTTCTAACTTACTTATTTTTTGAGAATTTATTATGCATTCATTCAACCTTTTTTTTGATAATGCTCAACATTTTAACGATTTAGATTTTTTTCGTCTTTGTGAAACAATAATGTTGTGTAAGATCAACAAATTTTGATAAGGTATTAAATCATGCGTGTATGAGCCTAAAAATACAAAGAATGTATAGTACAAATTTTTTAAAACAGATTTTGTAAAATGGATTTTTGTTTGTAAATGCTCTACCTTTTTTTTTAAAAAAAAAATGCTTTTTTTGCAGACAGGTGCACACACTCACATACACACACTTTTTTACAATGTGTGCATTATTGATTGAGACGTAGCACTGAAAGAGGTAATAATACTTTAAAACTCACACGTCCCCAGTTCAAAAAAATAAAAATGTTGCGAGCGCGAACGAAAATGAGAATTGAAGCAGAGAAGAAAAAAATCACACGTTGGTGAATTTTGTGTGAGCAAATAATAAAATCACGATTTCCCAAACTCAGATGTAAATCCTTGCGCGCACACAAATACAAAAAAAAGAGAAAAAATACTTTCGCTTGTTTTTTTACTATTTTTTCTCGAAACAAAAAAACAGAATAATCTCTTTTCTACTCGCTCATGTGATACTTATGTGATGCGGAACAAGGGTAAAACAGGAAACGTCATCGTTGTGGTCCGATCCAGATCGCGTTTTGATTTTAACTCTGATGCGATCCTCCGCGACTGGTGGTGATGTATGGCTAGGCGTGCTGGTGGACATGGAACTCTTACCACAAAAGCGCATAATAATTGTATATATATTTTTTTTTGAAAAAAAATGAGACGCTCAAGTTCAAAGTAGCGGCTTTGCTTCACACAAAAGTCATCCCCCAAAAATATTAATTCAAGTGATCATTTTCTCGTTTTGAAAAAAAACACACACATATTCACTAATTGTATTTATGCACACACATATATTTGTTTCCGGTGAATGGGTAGGTTAGGGAGAATTTTGTGGTGCTCTGGTGCAATTCACTGCATTTTTTTATGTAATCCAACTGTCCAGACAAGGTACCGTCTTGCTTTGAGGGTAACCTTCAGTCAGAAAATCACACACCAGAAATTCATTCAAGTTTTGGTCCATCAAAAGAATTACAGCTACACCAAAGTACTCATTAACAGCTCCCGAAAGGTTTTTTCTTCTTCAAAATCTTTGCACTGATTTTTATGTTCTTTCTTCAATTTTCAATACGAACTCATATTTCAATAATTATAAATGTGGTAATTAGCATCTTCATTGGTGCAGTAGGATTTATGGTACTTTTGAGAGAGAAAAAATATTATTGCACAAATGTTATGAAAGAAAGAAAAAAAAGTTAAATTTTGTGGAGGTGAACTTGTGTATGTCTAACTGTTCATTTACTATTATTGTGCACATCCCACCTGAAACCATTACTGTTCTTGGGTTAAAGGTTGAGCTGAGCAGGTATGAGTTTTTCTTGTTTTCAAACTCCAATGATGAATATCTTTTTGATGGGTTAACAGTGGGTTAAGCGATGATGAATTGGTTCAAGAATATTAATTATATATTTTTTTAGGGAATTATGAATCAAGAATGGCTCTTGTATAGTTGAAACGCACATGGCTTTACGTAATTTTATTGAAGCACACACACATACACGTAAAACTCTTGGTTTATCTTTTTTTATAGACACACTATTTGATTAACGTTCACTAGAGTAGTATTTTTCCTCGTATTTTGGAGGTGAGAGGAAAAGTATTTGTGGCAATAAATAGATAATGCTGCTCCTTTAGTATATTTTGTTTTCAGATAAGGCGTACAACAACAAAGGAAGGAACAAAAAGATCCAACAAAGAAATTTGTTTTTTTTTGCCGTGACTCGGGCTGCGTCTTCTCTGACTGCTCGCCAACAACTGATTCTGACTTTGTTGGGAACCGGCAGGTATAAAGTGGAGTTGTTATGTGGGCATAGTAGTTGTAG
Source organism: Troglopedetes dispersus (assembly GCA_027744215.1). NCBI lineage: Eukaryota > Metazoa > Arthropoda > Collembola > Entomobryomorpha > Paronellidae > Troglopedetes > Troglopedetes dispersus. The sequence continues at coordinate 12,231 of JAHZNF010000551.1, read as the reverse complement.
ACTCTCAAGTCAATGTGAGTCAGCTAGCTAGGCCTTCACCAACAAAACTTTATGGAGGAGCAGCAGCACCTCTACCTTTTACCACCACCACCACCATCATCACAGCAGCTGCTACAGTAAAAAAGGCATACAATTGTTGTATTATATGCTCCCTCTATAAATTCTTGTGCTTAGGCAAAACCAACCCCTTTGATATGTGTAAGAGTAGTTTACTCATGGTAGTGGACACAAAAAATGATGATGATAAGCTACTATACCTGTATACATCTCTATCCTTGTTTGCTTCATGTTTCGTAGAACTTCCATTGTTGGTGTTACATCCTTTTTTGCCATGAAGATAAGAATGATTTCACGAAGCGTTCCACAAAAAATTCTAACAAACAATTTTTCCCGCTCCAATAATGATAACTACATGCAATGATAAGTGTCTGACTGAGGAGTGGTTGTCAGAGTTGATCCCGGAAGAGGGGATCCACTTTCCAAAGTTTTCACTGGATTCAGCTTTCACTGGATTTTACTTGATGTGTGGTAAGTTATGGAAATGAGGAGTGATGGGAAATCGAAACAGAAGTGGATGGCACAACAACTTTGGTTTTAAAGTCTTCTTTTAAAAAGCAGAGCGTTGTTCTGCTCACTTCCACTAAAACATAATCCGGGAAACGAGAGCTTTTTAAAAAGGAGATAGACTTTCTCTTGCTTGCCTAGCCCCTCTCGCAGTTATGGAGCCGTAAAAGNTAAGTTATGGAAATGAGGAGTGATGGGAAATCGAAACAGAAGTGGATGGCACAACAACTTTGGTTTTAAAGTCTTCTTTTAAAAAGCAGAGCGTTGTTCTGCTCACTTCCACTAAAACATAATCCGGGAAACGAGAGCTTTTTAAAAAGGAGATAGACTTTCTCTTGCTTGCCTAGCCCCTCTCGCAGTTATGGAGCCGTAAAAGAGATAAGTGGGAACATCTCATTCCATTTGCACCATCCGTCCGGAAAAACAAAAGCTCTCTGCTTTGGAGCATGCAAATCTGTTTTTGTATTTCGTCAGAGAATTACTTTTTAAAAAATGGACTTGACAAGGAAAAAGCCCTGGAATGGGAGTCTATTCTGAGATGATTAAATATTCGTTAGAATATAGTATAGTTAATAGATAATAGCTGTATAGTTAGAAAACACGAAAAAAGTTTTTTCGGCTTCAGATAAGGCCAATTTAAGAGAAAATCACTCATCCTCGAAATGACAAGCTTAGACTCTGCTTTGGAGTATGCAAATCTGTTTTTGTATTTCGTCAGAGAATTACTTTAAAAAAAATGGACTTGACAAGGCAAAAGCCCTGGAATGGGAGTCTATTCTGAGATGATTAAATATTCGTTAGAAAACACGAAAAAAGTTTTTTCGGCTTCAGATAAGGCCAATTTAAGAGAAAATCACTCATCCTCGAAATGACAAGCTTAGACGACCTAAACATATTTTTTGAAATAGGAGCAACTTTTACAAGAGATGGGATACTTGCAAAGGGAATAATAACTTGCGTGCTTGGCAATAAATGATAAGCCCGTCTTTTCAACAAGATAGAAAAATGTGGTGGAGGGCAAACTCGTGAGTTTGATTTTTTATTTCAAAAATACTTTTTTTGTAACTTGAAAATCTGAAAAAAAGTCAGAACTCCCGAGTGTGAGAGGTGCACAATATACCTACTCTGGCGTCAAGAAAAGGTGGTGTGCAATTTAATACGTTTTTAATGGCCCAACAAAACAAAGTGACGGATACCATAACAAAATAGTCTTTAAAAGCTTCGGGTATTTATCTTCTCGGGTCATTTTTAGAATAATGAATACCATAAATAAAGTGAGATTGTTTGGTTGTTGCACTTGAGTATTTACTTACAATTTTATTTGCATAACATTTTGTTCATCTTTTTATGAATCCAGAATCCTGTTTTTGAGTACTCAATTTTTTGTCACTTTTCGACGTCGCTCAAATTAATCATGAATGCTGCATCAACCTCACCGATAACATGAAATCTATTGTACAGTTGGGAAACTAATTTTGCACACACACAAACTTATAATACTATAGGAAACAATAGATATAAACACAATTTTTGTATCTTCTTTTTTAGTTCTTTATTTACAGTTCTTGCCTGAATCGTGTCTTCCAAACAAATCCATTTTATTTATTGCGTTCTCACTCGAAGGAAGAAACAAAAAGATATTTTTTGTGCGCAAAAAAAGTTGGCCCAGGTAATTAAAATTGTATGAGCTAATCAAATGACTTTTTTTCCTCTGTATTATTCATTGTATTTTTTTGGTGAGTAATAATAATACGACGCTTTTTGGATGCGCAAAAACACGTTGTTGGCGCCTTGGTCTTACTACTTACAAGTGGTGGTTTTTTCGAAAGAAGTCGCAATGATCGACAGGTTAGATTGGTAGAGGATTTTGGGATGATCAACTGAGCCAAAAAAACAGAACACAGAAGTTGAATAAATATTCGTGGAATGTTGCAGTAGCAAGGAATGAATCTGAAAGAGTTTCCTCCGTTTCAGGATGAAGATAATCAAGTCAATAAATTAAGAAGAATAGTGCTTGGCGTAACTGCAATTTTGAGGGCTCGATACAGCATTTGGTTATGCATTATCTATACTACTACAAGCTTATCAACATATGTGGCAATATATATATTGAACCTTTTTCATTGACCAAAAAAACGAAAAAAACTGGCTTTATCATTGATCCACAAGTGATATTCACTCCTTCTGGAAGTGTGGTGGTTGAAAAACCTGGCAAGGATTTTTTTCCTTGTTTATAACTTATAATAAAATAAAAGTGATTTACCTAGATAGATATAGGTAATCATAATGAGTGCAATGCCCGATGACCTCTGTGTAAAAAATATATGTAATATATTTTCTCTTGAAAAAAGAAATTATTTCTTTATAGGAAACACTATTAAAGTAACCACATGGGTGCACACACACATAAATGTGGCCATAATAATTGTTTTTTTGGACTTCCTCAGTTTCCTCTTCTGCAACATGCTAATTTAGCAGAAAAAATACTTCATCATTATTACACAACTTGTCGATAACATGTTATGTAGGTATTTTTTAAAAAATCATGCAATCTCGTGATACGCACATTGTGTGTGTGCAGCGCCGAACAACAAAATATATTTTAATTAAATGATCTGATTCACCTTCGTTATTTTCTAACGATCCAAAAATAATGTTCGACAGGGGCTATAAATGTCAATTGGGTTCGGTGGTCACATTTTAAAAAACTTTAGATTCTTGCGATAAGGTTGAAAAATATCTGGAAATTGACATGTACACGGTGAGCACATAATTTATGACAACTTCAGAAAAAAAGTTCATAACAAGCATCCGAACAAACATTTCTTACGACTTGTAGATCTCTAAAAAACCCTCCTCTGAGTAGAGAGAGAGAGGGAGAGGATGCTAACAAATATATAAAAAAAATTGTGCACAAGAATCAACCGAATCAAGTCATATATATTTCAACTCCAACTCCAGCCATCTGTCAAATCTTGTTTGGTGATATCTTGATTCAAAAAAAGGAGACGACGTACATCCTTTTAAATTCTGTCAATTTTTTCTTGTAGTGACTTGATAAGTTCACAGTTGTTTATTGTCGTGTGCATAGGTATTGAATCAAAGTTAGTATTTTTTGCACACATTAATTAGCCATTTTTTTGCACAACGCAGCTACATAGATATACCTGCATCACTGACCATCGTCACTTCGTTTTGTGTACCTTTTTCCTTCTTCTTTTTCCTCCTTTCAACATTTATTTTCTCTCTGATTATCATATTCAATTACCCGTTGAGAGCTTATCCCCATTAAAAAATATTTGAGACATGTTTTTTGCATTTTGTGTCGTCGACAAAGAAAGCTCGTGTGTGACAGACAGAAAAGGTACCTATAATCCTCGGCTCTGATTTATCTTCTTATCTTCTGAGCCACCACAAATAATTTAGATTGGGACCTCTGAGAGGTAAGTAAGGATTTTTTGGGGATGGATGACCATTGGTCTCTTCAAAAAATAACCCGTAATGTCGCTAATGATAAGAGGAACCACCTAAGAATAATGATATTTGATTAAAAATTATGACACCGACGAAAATGAGGTAGCACTTCAGAAATTCAGAGACAGTGTCCATCTTTTTGAAACCAGTTTTCGTTTTACTTGAAAATGTATTTATATATTTTTTTGTCAACAGAAATATCAGTTTTGAAAATAAGCGTAGCGGGACATAAAGTTGTTAAGTAAAGAAAAAAGGTCGACGAAATGTGTCAGCATCTTGAGCACTTTTTTTCTCGGTGGTGGTCATCATAAAACATTACTCATTCGTCATCAGCATATTATCATCATCTGTGAGGAGAGAGTCCGGTTTCACCAAAATATCTGAAGTCTCTCACGAACTATCACCATCAACTTGTCCTGTTTACCGTATTCCATTGTTTTGCTCTGTGTGCACACAAAATTTTTTACAAAAAAAATATCTAACAAAAAGGTGAAATGACAAAAAAATGGTTTATACGCCCATTTAACGGTGCAGTCAATAAATGCCTAACTGCACACACACATAATTTTTCATCGGGATGGAAATATACAAAAAAAATTGCTTGTGTCCAAAAAAGTATAAGAAAAAAGTCCAGTTGCTTTTTTCTTCTGATTTAATGATATGGGACGGCGTTTTATCATTTGTTTGCTGTGCATTTGTTTTTTTTTCTTTCTGAAGATGACACTCCAAAAAACACTTGAGGATAAGCGTTTGGGTTTTTCTTCGATCGTGATTTTTTGTGAAAGGCAAAAATCCAACAATACTTCACACTTTTTTTTAGTGATTCGGTTTTTTTTAAAGAAAAAACAAGATTTGCGATTTGGTAGACTTGACCCGGTGTCCTTTTGCAAATGCCCTCCCTCCCTCTCTGTCTATGATTGTGGTCATAATTCACCTTGAAGTTATCTGTAGAGTGCATCCACTCCACTCCCGTTAAGTCAGGATGACACCAGGTTATAAACGTGTCAACGGAACTTCACAACGAGAGGGCCAACTGTCAAAATATGAGTTTGAGTGCAAACACGCGCATGCGTTACGGAATTGTGGACACAATCATAAAACAAGGAAATTTATTATGCTTGCATTCCGCTTAAATCAATTGGTCAGCAAAACGTTCGAGTAGTCTACTAAGGATTTGATGTCGAATATTCCTGTATAAAATATAAAATTGTCCATTTTGCCATTCAGATAGAAACAATAATACAATTTATAACCATCACGTCTTTAAAAGAGAAAAAATGCAGAGCAATAAAATGTGTGTATCAAACACGAGTATCACCTTTGCTCTTTTTTTCATGCGGATGTCGATACTAAGATAATATATATTTTTTTCTGGTGCAACCTTTTACATTTCCATACGGTACATTAATGATCCGTATATCATCACCGCAGATCTGCTTCTTTTTTTTAAACTAATGACGTCTCTGATGATGAGGCAAGTATTAAGCAAAGAGTCCGGTTGTGCGGAGAAATAAAAAAAGGAGACTTTATATTATCTTGCGCCAACCAAACAAAATGGAATTCACCCCTTGAGTACCAGAAGGCGATAAATTGAACTTATACTCTAAACAAAATAAATGAAACACAGTACACGACATATTGCCGCCGTCAAGGATAAGCTCCGCGACTGATAATGAGCTGTAAAAAATCAGAGACACAAAAAAGTGGAATCTGCTGGCGTTTTAGAGAATTGAGTGAGATGTCATGAAAGATGGGTTATATAATAACTCGTTTCTGAAATATATTAGGGGTGTCGGTTCATTTAATAATTAGGAGAAGATAAGTCAAACCACAGTTGATAAGACGAGCACGCAACTTTTGATGCGTTTCTCTTGCGTTTTTACCATCCGTTTTCAGAATTTAACTTGAGTTAGGTTTATGGTGAATTATGCACACATTTTGTCACATAAATGCATAACAAATTGATAAATTGAACGCTGGATTTTAGAAAATCCGGCACAACAAGAAGCAGATGCACACAAAATAGTAAGCCTACTAATACAATGGTGTCCATTTAAGACGAAAAAGGGAAATCAGAAGTCATTTGATTTTGATCTAATGGAAGAGTTATAACACATCATCATAACCCAAGTTTTTTTGTCCGTTTCTGTGCGTTTTTACCATCCGTTTTCAGAATTTAACTTGAGTTAGGTTTATGGTGAATTATGCACACATTTTGTCACATAAATGCATAACAAATTGATAAAATTGAACGCTGGATTTTAGAAAATCCGGCACAACAAGAAGCAGATACACACAAGATAGTAAGCCCAATACAATATTGTGTCCATTTAAGACAAAAAATGAAAATCAGAAGTCATTTGATTTTGATCTAATGGAAGAGTTATAACACATCATCATAACCCAAGTTTTTTTGTCCGTTTCTGCGCACCAAATTGAATCTTACGGGGACGAAGTGAATCAAGAAATAAAAAAATTATCATCCCGTGAGCTACTTATACATTTTTGGTGCTCTCTCTCCTCTCTCTCTCCCTCGACATCTATGTAGTAATGATCTTTTGATTACATTGTTTTCTCGTTCTGCAAGTGCGAGCGAGCTAAGAGAAAGAATATAACGGTACCAGACCTTGAATCCTGTTGACCTTCGTTTTCCTACTTTTTTTCAGGGGATCCGGTAAGGATTTAAAGTTGTGGATCAAGCATGCAAAAGAAACAAGGAGATGTGTGTGTGACTCTTTGAAGATGTGTTCAAGAATTTGAAATTTGAAAAAAAGTCGTCATCAATCACAAAAGTAAATACATAAAATAAGCAGCGAATTATTCTTATCCAAATACCTGTCTTCTTTATATTATTATTGTGGCATTCTTGAAATACTTTTTGCAATAAAATTTGCTTCAAACAATAAAAATCGAATCATGACGTGTCCATAATAAAAAAAACAACAAGAAGATATGTAATTTCTAAATCACGGCTCAATTCTCCCCGAAAAGAAAAAAATATTTTTTTAGAGAGAGAGCGACCTTCACTGCTTCACTTTTGGTGAACGGATTACGCAACAATCTGATTGTTTCAAATGGCTTATCTTACGCAAAAAATATAATTTTCAGATCCGGTTGTGGTAGCTTGAACAAAAAAACGTTTTTACAACTCGTTCGTGTGATATTAATACTTGCAACATTTTACTGGAATCACTTCAAAGTTGTGCACAGCTCTCTCTCTCTCTCGTGCAATGTAGCATAATAATAATGACATGCAAATTAAATCCGAAATCCTTGATCTGTTCTTTGTTGGCTGAGAAGAAGAAGATCGCATTAGAGCCAGCACTCCTGCAACTTGCAACCATAATAATTATTAGTGGTTTCTCGCGAAAATGATTAGCCAGTCAGGCAAGAATTAAAGCAACTTACTCGTATCTTCAAAAAATTATAATGATAAGTTTCTCTTGCACCTTCACCAAAATAATATACTTGATTAGAGGTTGTAATTGTAACTGATATGGAATCGAAGAGGATTATTGCGTAATGAAAAAAAAGATGACACTGCTTCAAAACCTTCTGTACACATCTGAGAAGAAAAAAAGAAGGTAAGAATGAATGAATTGGTAGATGAGCAGCATTTAAAATAATAATAGTAATGTGCACACTCTGCTCACTGTTCGAATTAAAAGATAAGAGGAGCCAATCCAATGCGAATCTTCTTCTTTCGAAAAAAAGAAGGCCACCATCTCGAAAAAAAGCAACTTGACAAAGTATTGGTACAGTGTGCAGAACCAGCTTATCTGTGCATGCATGTGAGATTTTTTTGGCGAGGAAGGAAGGCGCCAGCTTGCCGAATACCCTAGATTCTGCCACCGCGGGTTATCACAATTATGTTACACAAAGGGATGAAGCCAGACCGAACCCAGAGAAAAAATCAAGATGGTGTGGTGTGTAACCCAATCTGCAATTAAGTTGGAGACAGGATGCGATCCTTTTCGGGGTGGATCAATCATTTGCCAAATGTGGATCCTGCACTTCACGCACAATTACTATTTTACTTGTCATTGATCATGAAATGCGGGAATCTAGTTTTGAAATGATACAATTCCTGTAATTAGCCACAATAAATAAATAATTACTCATCCTTCAATCACTTATCAGCAACGGAGAAACAAAGGATAACCACTAATAACAAAAACGAACATCGTGTTTACTGCACATATTCAATTTTAAAAAAAATACTTCTCAATAATATTTTGCTTTGCTAGGGAGGCCCGCTGTGTGCATAAATTACACCAATATGGAGAATAAAAAAACGGAAGGGGTTGAAATAAGATTGATAAGTACTGATTTAATGACCCGTCTGGGCTGAACAGTTTACTTTGAATCATAAACCCAACCGTTCCATGAATGATGCAACTAGTGCACTCTTCTTACGTAAGTCAGGGAGTATCAATTTTATTATTGACCACATTATTATTGGAGAAGAAAAGGAAACTCCTATACTTTCCCGACGATTCAGTATCTTCGTCTTCCTCCTCAAAAGAATTATTTTTCGCATTGTAATCATTTTCGTAGTATTTTTGTAGCCAAAGTAGGCATACAATGTGTCCATGTTATATAGCGATGAACTTGTCTACGGGAAATAAAAAAGAAGAGGATTATCATCATTCACTCACTTAAGAATGCTTCCCTCATCCAAAGAGGGTGGAATATCCACTTAACCTTCTCGCACAAGAGAAATAACAACAAACGCAAACAAGCTAAAAAAATATAGTAAAAGAGCAGCAGGAAAAAAATGATAAGAAGAAGAAGAAAAAATTATTATACGCGAATGACTGGTCCTGGTTTGTGACTAAGTCTTATGCGGCGTGGCGCAAATATAAAAAAAACGTTGTTCTACGTGTGAATCTTTGTTGAAGCTGGTATGGTGGTAGTTCGTGGTGCAACAAGGAACAATATATATTATGTGCCTATTATATTGCACAGTTCATTGGCCCTGACCGAATGTATACAAAAATGACTCAAAGAAAGGACGTCGGATTGGAACTTTTTTTGTGTGTCTAATGAACGATGCAACAACATCAACAACAATGTCTTAGTATTACCTACCTACTAGATACTACTATGTACTACTACATACTTCATCACACAAAATTGTTGCATAAATGACTTTTCAAGAGAGCCATAAAAATATACAAAGTTTTTTTGTGGCTTCTTTTTAGCAAAGATGATGGCTCTAAAGAGGATATGAAAAGGTCTTGATGAAGTTGCATGCACTTTTGTCCATGTTTGTATGTATAAAGTCTTCTTTTTCTCCTTTGCCCGTGAAGAAGATAAGTAAGTAGGAGTATAGTAGTATGATAATGATGACTGCACAAAAATCGCTTTGTTCAAGGTTCTCAATAATATCGTAAAAAGGAGGAGAATCGACTATGATGAAGAATGAGAAGAGGAGAGTCAATTGTGCAGAAAAAAGAGAGAAGAGTGTTATGGATAAGTCATTGTTGCGAACAAGAGTTTCCTTCTGAATGTCTATTTCGCCTCCATATAACAAGTTTTGTGCACAGAAAACTTCGTCACTACTACATTTTGTTGTTATCATCGGAGTAGCGGAAACCTTGACTTTGTCGGTCGACCAGTCCAGTAATGCATGAAGGAAAATTGTGCACGTATGTGTAAGTGTAAGTATGCATTATGTAATAACTTTTTATGCACACATTTTACCTCATTGATAATAATGATAATCTTGAAAGTGCAATTGGGAGAATTATGCACACAAGTGATGGTCAATGTGAAAAAAAACTTTTTTTTCAAGGGAGGAAGCAGGTGCGACTAAAGCACCACATTAAAAAAAAGTTTTCTTCTTCTTTTTTCTGTGTCCACAATTTTGTAAGGGTCAAGTTTAGTACATCATCATTGTCTGGGCTTGAGTAAATAATGAGAGGTGGTTTGCTCCACCGTAACCGTTGTGTCCATTTAGTATAATCATCTAAACCAACCGTAACTAGGATTATTAGACAACCGAGGAAAATTCTATTAGCATTTTTAATGTAATCATTGAAGCCAATTTGACCCTATGTCCTGGATGTGCTTCATTTTCTGGCAAAAAAAGAACGGGTCGACAAATTAAGGAGCAGGAAGGAGCAAGTTGCAGCGAAAAGTTTTTGTGAATTTTATGAACCACCAGAAATTGTACATACACCTTGATAGTTTTGTTATGTGCACCATTAATTTGTGGCAATCCTCCTTATTTCCTTCTTCAATAATCTTATCCATTTTGTGAGGAGATGCTTATCCCAGGCTTTGGTGGGGATTAGATTACTACAACAAGCAAACTTTTTCATTCAGGTTTATTACGCTTTTCAGGAAGAATAAAAAAATATATTGTGGTTGTAATAATAATGATGATGATACCAGAAACACCTTCTGCCGTGTTCCTTCCGCCTCAGCATTTTTTTTCTTTGAAGAATTTGATTGTGCAGACAATGAAAAAAATGATGAGCTTCGATAACGACAGGTAATCATGGATTTACGGGTTCAACTGAATCTGATATTCCAACGAAATTTGAAATTATATAGTTTGTGGAGCTAGCTGGTCCGGTCCTCTATGAATACACAAATGATAATCCCTGATTTGTTTCTCAAAAGACGGAGAATGATGCTTGAAGAATAATTATTTGTTTCTGGTGGGTCACACCAAACCACAAAAGCTTTATTACAACAAATATATGTTTATATTTTATGTCTTTTCGTGAAATTGAATCTATTTAGAAATAATACAATACCTGGGATTGATTAACAAAAAATAAGGGAACACAAGTCCGAGACGATAACATCAACGGAAGAAAGTGTATTGGTTTTGGAGGACATTGAACTTTTGGTTTAAATACGCAAAACCGCCATTTTACAATCATGCTAACTGTTTACTCAAACAAAATTATTTAAATCAACAAAGTTTGCGCAAAAACAACTCACATTTCTTCTTCTTCTTCTTCTCGTCTTCATTCATCCAACCATCCAGTCAGTCATCAACATCGGAAGGAAGGAAGAAGAAACAGTAGACGTAATATCCTTAATACTTACTTAAACTTTTCTCCCAATCCTTAGAAATTTGCATAATTTTATGATGTCGGGGGTGTTTTCTTTCACCGTAAAAATATGCAAATTATTGTCCCTCGTCGGTTCTGTCTTAAAACGAGCCAATGAGAATACATATATCCAAAGAGAAAGGTGGAAAGGAATACTTCAGAATATTTACTTTCAACAGACAAAAATTTTCAACTGCGATTTACAGTGATTCAAGTAAATAGACTCTCGACAGCAGCAATGCTAATTAGGATACAAAAATGTAAATTAGCACAATTTGGTCTGCGAAGAACCAAAAGCTTATTATTGTCCACCTTTTGAAAATATTATTGTAGCTTCCTAAAAGTTACAGCAATTAAATAATGACTGGTTAAATACTGTGTGCAAATATTATCCAAAAAAATAGAATCGAAGGTGTATGTAAATACCTTGCGTAGGTGTAGACAAATATAACTATTTTTCAACGAAAACTATTCAATTCAAACCTCATCAATGACGATGATGATGAGTCATGTTCCATGGCCCTGACGGAAAATTGTCCACTGTTTAGCATATGATATGTATGATCCTAAAAATTAATTTATATTTGTACCTCGAAGCATCGTGCGTGACGTAAAGGACAAAAAGCAGCAGCAGCAGCAGCAGCTTGGCTAAATATTGTTTTTCTTTTAGTGCTTAATTTAGCATCCGTCTTTGTCAATCAGTGTTTGTCAACTGTGTGTACACAAAGATGCACAAATTGGAGACGACGAAAAACGTTCACCATCATTTTGTTTTATCTTTTGTTGAGGAAAAGTGACCTTCTGTACCTGACAGACAAGTACAAAATATTGTAATTATTTGTAATCATTTACCAGGGGTAAACGAAAATCCATTACAATGACAAAAAATTGTCACTCCGTCACGAGTACGGATTTGCAAATTAAGATAAATAGCTTTTGACTCAAAAGCTGTGTGTGGAGAAGGAAGAATGGAGCATAAAATACAACCTTTGGTGTTGGTCCAAGTATATTAAATATTTTTAAGAATTCGCTACCGAAAACAATCACGATTATACTGACTTCTGTCTGATAAGATGCAGCACAATTTGGAAGTCCAAAATTTTCGAGGATTCATGATTGCGGA
>JAHZNF010000550.1:0-13435 GCA_027744215.1 Troglopedetes dispersus | reverse complement strand
TTGGTAACATGTTTTTAGAATTCCCCTTGAATGGTAAACGGGGTTTATAGCTTAAACTGTAATAATTATTAGGAATGCCATTAGAATTTTCCCCATCCGCCTTACACACGGTTTGCTCAAGAAATATGTAACTCGCTGACCGTATTATACAAGGTTCCATTTGACTTTTGTTTATTCATAAACATTTTTGGAACGTGTATGTGTGAATTCTTATAACAAAACAATAGATAACTCTTAGCACGGAGAATTTTAAGGTAGACCCAACTGATAAAGTGCAATGTTTTCCGTCTGTACCGTCTTCACCTTAACGTCGTAAACCAGTCATTGCCATAAAGTCAATTATTCTCCAATACGGAAAATAATTTTTCCCTGCTCATTAAGTAATGCTGAGTGCTTAATTAGATATAAATTACGGACACTACTAAAGTATTCATCATTTTATTAGGGTTACAAGGCAGATGACGCCTGAAATCACAAATCTTGTAATTATCTACAGATAATAAACATGTGTGCTTCATTATTGTCCTACAACTCGCAATGTCGAGGTCCAGTCTAGACATTAAATCAAGAAAACGTTCCCACAAATTCCACACCAAAAAAGCTTATATCTAATTTTTTTACAGCGCAGTTGTGTAAGTAAATGTTGTGAGGGAGTGATGTGATAATAAATCCTACACAAGTCTGCGAATTGAATAAACTAAGTAAGTTTTTAGCCACTGCCTCTCATTAAAATTATGCAACCACCACGTTCATTACTAAAAAACTTTTAAAGGTTTTAATAAAGACTGAATGCAGTAGGTATTTATGTACAGCCTTTTCTTTTTGTTGATCAAGTGCAATCTTTACAACGGGAAGTGTATAAAACTTGGATTATTCATAATTTTTTCTAGCCTAGACTGACAAAAGCCTTCACGAAACTGCAAAGTGTAACAATGCCAAGGCATATTTTATGAGCTACTATTATACAACTAAATTTCTTATGTATATAATTTATGAACAGATACAGTAACAATCACTGGTTTACAATAAAGAATAACGCACTGCCTACATTCATTACATTAGCCGCCATCATCACAGAAAAGAATACACACCAGTTAATTGTTACATCACGCATTACAGTTCGGTGGTTAAAAGTTGGTAACGACAATGCACGTTTTACTCACCTTCAATTAGCATTTATTGCTTGATATTTTGCTTCTTATTTGATGAGGAAAATTGTAATAGTCGTGCAAAAAAAAACTTGATTAGTTCATGCACCCATCTTACAAGTAAAGCGTATTGACAACTTCCGCTGCCTTATTGCGGGCAGCCTTATTAAACATTAATACAAATTTGCATATTGTAATGCGCGCATTTTTTCAGACGTTTATTCTTTTTTAAAAAGGCTGAGTGAGCTACATTCCTACATAATAATATGTACATACACGCATGTTCAGATAAGATAGGAGACTCAGCCCTAATTTAGTGATTCATTGTAACATCCCCACCACCACCACAACAATTCACAATTTGTATGCAAGTAAAGCAATAATAGTAATCGGAATGACAGAAACAGTCGTTGAATAATGGTAAGGAATGCGACTTGAGGAATGTAGAGAAATGGCTGAAGAAGTAAAAAAAACGATAATAAGAAGAGAGAAAAAACCCAGCACTTTACAAGACAATAATTGGGACTGTCAAAAATGTTTCGAAAACTCATCATTGAACTGTATGCGCTATTGTTGTGGAATGGTGGCGTAAAAAACTGCATTTCAATTAGCAAGATTTTTTTATGAGAATTATTATCGCTCACAAAAATTTATTTACCGAAAAGCATTATTTTACAAAGTGTTTGCCTAATATGAAAGAGATTTATTTTTGCTGTAATTCAATTGAAAAAAAAATGCAATGCTTGTATGTAAACTCTTTTTTTATTCGGCCAAATGATTCTCCATTATCTTATTTTATTAGGTAATAATTACCATTTGGATTGTGATTCATTCATCTAAAGTTTCTTTTCCTAAACTACGTGTCACTTGAGTTTATTGCTTAAACACAAACCTGTACGGACGTTACTTCCCAATACGGACGTGTTCACATGTCATTTTCTTGACATTTCGATAGGAGCTTGATACTTACTTCTAACGTTTTGCGCAATCTCCTGTTGCAAGTACTAAGTCCATCAAAAACTAAATATTTCGTGCAACACTGTTTTTCATTTCTAAAGAAGCACTTTGCTCGAAAACGCCCACAAATCTTTACGATTAGAGCAACAGTGAACTTAACTCATTATCGCAGCTCAGCTCATAACATAATGCTTCCATAAAAACCTATATGCACCGAGCAATAAACTCAGCATGCTTTATGTAAACAGAATCATCCATTAAGGATTTGAGGCGAGGAAGTTCCTCCCAGCTTTCTTGCAAAATAAGAATAAAATAGACTGTGCCGTGCAACATTATGATCCATTGACAATGGTATTGCTCCATTTTCTAGGACGTGCAAATTTGACGTTTTGTTTCGGTTATGAAAATGCTGGTAAAAAACAAGATCAGTGAACATTTGCTCCCAATATATGGTATTGATCTTATGTATACAGCTCGCAATTTCTCAGTATTAAAATTTGCTTTGGTAAACTCTGCTGTGGGTCAATAGGTGCGGCCGATGGGCAGTAAACAAGGCATTATTGTTGCACAACAATTTTTATGCATATCCGCATTCAGGTTTGAAAGAGATTCCTTTTCCCAATTTTACCAGTAGATTTATGTCTGTTGACTTTTCCGTGATTCTTATATCAAGCATGTAAATAGGAAGTAATCCCACAATTTGTAATAAATTATTTTGATGGAGAGTCTACTTTTAT
The DNA here is from genome assembly GCA_027744215.1 of Troglopedetes dispersus. Classification (NCBI taxonomy): domain Eukaryota; kingdom Metazoa; phylum Arthropoda; class Collembola; order Entomobryomorpha; family Paronellidae; genus Troglopedetes; species Troglopedetes dispersus. The sequence goes on along the minus strand of JAHZNF010000550.1, from coordinate 10,593 downwards.
TTTGTGATGATCAGACTACTTTTCAAAGCATTTACAAAATATGAGTGCAGGTTTGTACGACCACCACCGACCACTAGGTTTCGTGGAGAATTGGCAGGGTGTAAGTTAATCAGTCAGCAACCAGCAGTGTGATTTCGATACTTCAAATCTGTCAGTACACCGACTTGGCGTGAAGAAAGGGAGGTGTGTATGTCGTATTCTCCGCTGAACTCACAATTAGTGGTTTCCTAATAGTACATTTAATTGCTTCAATAAAGTGTACTTCTATTTGTACCTTGATCATTTAAAAATACGCTCCAACCCAAAAAATTATCATATTTCAATATTATCGTAATGAGATGAAGAGAAGTCTTTGTATTTATAATGCAAGATTCTTGCACAACTGTAACTAATTAAGGAGTTATGAATTATATTTGCAATATCAATAATATCGAGACTATAGTGCTTATTTATGTTTTTGTTTTGATAAACTTTTTTCGTTGTTCCATTTGATTTTTACAATAACAACACTTTTGGGGGATGGGATGCTTCTTAAGTGAGTAAGAATTTTAATAAAATATTCATTCTGTAAAATTATCCATTCCTCAGAGAGCAATTGAATCGATTATGCTAATCATATGATTCTACATATATCCGTTTACTTTCCCCATAAAAATCCAATTAAATGACGTGTGGTTCACTCTGCAATAAAAAAATATTATTCGTGTGAGCTTATTCGACTCGATGTCCGCATTTGTACAAGCAAAACCAGAAGAAGTTGGGTCGGTACGGAACGGAGTATACGACATCCTCATGCAACAAATGATTACAACAACAATTTTTCCTATTTTTTCCTGATCATTTTGCAATGAACAGATCTAACGCACATTATTGCTCTCACAACATTTATCTTGAGTTGCCATTTATCTTGCCTTGTCTAAAAAGCGTTAGGTGCGACGCAATACAAATATTTTTTGACAATTAAGCGAGAGTGCATTTACCTACTGATCTATATTTATGTATTTACCATCTTTTTTTTTAAAAGAGCGAATTCGGCAGAATGAATGTATTTTCTGGGGGCATTAATGGCCTTTTATGACGACACTTCGAGAATGCCCGAAATACATTGTACCAAATACTAAGTTGTCACTGTTGAACAATGATACGCACACTTTTAGATTATGTGATTACCCAGTTTAATGTGTCTAATTTTATCGTCCATCACAAATATAGCATTGCGACCTGAGCGACATTAATTGTTCAATGAAATGTGTGCTAGTGCGCCAGTCATACATTCTTCATTCAGATAGGTAGGTACAACAAGTTATCTCACTTGAAGAGAGGAATCCACGTGTTGTTAGTTGTTAGTGGCTTTAAATTACAAAAAGCAGTTTTGTTGAAAATTATAAATTGACTTGAATTTTGATGACATATCCTTGTCACCGACTCCACATCCTCTTTCCGTTTTGGTACAGATAGGCTCAGGTATCTGAAATAGCACATATATTTGACGGCAGATATTTCTATGTTACAGTGGTCATACTCAGTTACATTTATGAATGCATAAAATTTATGTGGAGTCAATCGCAGTAAATTAACTTTTTAAGTGTCTCTGCTAAAAACATTTAAAATCTAGAACAGAAGCAAAGAAATGTTTCATGGAAAGATGATAAAATGCTGCTTGTTATCAAATTAGTCGTGCCAACCTTATGCAGTCCTTTTCCTTTTAAACAAAATGTTACCGGAAGGCACTAAATATTACCTATAATATTGTGGCAAATCGGTCTACAATTAAAAGAAGTAATCATATAGTCGTGCACTTGAAAAAGGTAACTCTCATCCGTATCTGGTCCATGAAAAGAAACGAATTCATGGGGCTTTCAATTAACATTTCGCATGGAATTTGATGGGAATTTTATGATATTAATAAAATACGAGCTTTGAATTGCTCGTCTGAAAAATCTGTACAGTATAGTGACATGTGCCCATATCAGAGATAAATATAGTTTAGAAACTTCCAATTAAATTTCCATTTACCAGTAATAACTCGCACGCAAGCCATTCCACCTTCAGAGTGAAAAGAAGATGCTCCCAGGATATTCTTAGGGCACTACAGGTAACTTTATACCATCTAAAGAACAACTTTAAACAACTGCGATTCTGTAATCGACAATTTGTCTTTACGTGTAATACCTTCAGACGTCCTAATTGTAGCTTTCATTGCAATAAAGAAATACTGTGTTCTTCTTGTATGTTTTATTCGTAAATCTTCTCTATTTCACAGAGAATGCCCCACAATGAAATTTTGTTTTGCATGGCTCGACGAACAGTTTTTGAAACTTTTTCAAAATAAAAATAAATATCTTCCCATTGACATTTGCCCCGTAGCCTCAATTTCGTTTCATGACTATCAACGGCATCATCATCATCATTATCTTCTTGGGTGAATGAATGAAGCTTTCTCAGGCAAAAATGCACCACTACTAAGTTGCCAGTTAGTAGTAGTGTGGTTGACAAGTCCTCCTTCATTATCTTAGCAAACTCTTTGTCTATTACGATTTTTCACGCACCAACTACATGCACGCGTTGTTTTACCTGACGCTCATTTTTTATATGTGTAATCTTGAAAAAATTAGCGGAAGTCTTATATTAATTTGTTCTCATAATTTACCGTTGCAACCCAATGCAGCACGATGTGGATGATAAAGTGCAGTAACGTGGCATACCGTCACAAAGTTGCGTATATAAAAACTACGCCATGCTTTAAAACTGTCCGTCTCTTGCGTTCAGCTGTCAAGAATCTGATGCAGTTGCATCAAATGCAGTAATCTGTTTCGCAGAAAAAAATAGTTAAAGATGTTCTCACTTTCATAAAAGTAGTACACAGAACAGAGGTCAATCATCATGCAATGCACTGTTTTATAATTTGTAATATTATTATTGTGGAGTTATGAAATGAAGCGAGTGTATTCCCTTATTTTAAAGCGCAAATACACAAAAGGGTTATTATTTGAGCTAACTTTTGTCTGTCTGTCCTTCTTTGATAAAATGAATGTGTTTGCAAAGGTTTAAAATGAATAGTTTTCAAGCAAAGGTTGACTATCGCAATCAGAATCAGAAGCCAATTTCTACGCTACTTTTGTTATATAATGTTTGGTTTCATTATTACGCTAGAAATTAACAAGTCGAGGAAAAAAAATAAGTGAGCAAAATAGTGAAGATAAGGAGACACACATGTTTGGGGAAGGGAGTCATCGTAATCGTCCTCATCTTGCAGCACTCTAAATGAAAAATGAAGAAGTCACATAAATATTAGTAAATCGTAGTGATTTAGTAACTTCGCATTTTGTAGTGCAGCTCAGTCTTCATTTTCATCATTGCAGTAATATTATAACAATAATAATAGTTACCTTAATGCAACTCGTAATCATACGAAAAGAATAAACAAACGAAGGATATTAACTAACCATAAATTCGTCTAATTTGGGGAAAAGAAAGACGTGGAACAATAGGCCAATTATCACACCACCTACCACCAACCAGACATGTTCTGAAGTTGCAAAAAAGAAGCAGATTTTGGGACCACTCATGATTGACGGGCGAGAAGATGAACAGGTTAAAAGTTACCACAATTTAAATAAATGAGTTTGCAGAAAATTTTAGTTGTTTCCATTTTGTTGCCTCACTCGTCTTTCCCTCGAACAATACAAATTCATTCAAAATGCAAAAAAACACACGTGTCTCAAGCCAAGGGGTCAACCAACATTTGTAAATACATTATACAAGAATGTATCTACCATTTTGTAAATTAAGGAAGGGTTACACTATGAGGTCAGCTATCAGATAATTTTAAATCTCTAATTCACGCATTTATTTCGGTTCACTAATTAAAGCGGAATCCACCTCGGGAAACGTCAATACTACCTGTTCTAATTTGACCACTAAGATCATTTCCAAACCATGAGTCATCCCGTCATCTTTCTCACGTTTACTTAGTTCGAGACAAAGTTGTTCGCGTTGTGGTAAAAAAACGCTTTCAGTTGTGATCTTATTACACCTAACTAAGGTTAATCATGGTATATATGACTATATTTGCATTTGCACGTATAATGTAATTATAAAGCAATAAACTGCAAAAAAAATATTACAACATACTCCAGGGAACAACCCTTGAGTTACATCTCGTCTGAAACTGATTATGCAAGACTTTTCATGGGAATCAAAGTATCTTTCAGGATGACTAACTTTGTTTCAAATTTGATTAAAATGTAGGAATACATTATGCGCTAAGTATAAATTCAAATTTTTTTTGCTAATTTTCATTTCCCAAAAGTGTGAATTGCCATTTTTGGCAATTATTTCCGTAATGGAGAGGTGGTACATAATATTGCTATGCAATCCCGAATTCCCTAATAATGAACACCTCCTACATAAGAATACCCACACAGGTAAATCAAAGAGCATCCAACTGTTTCAATATAAACTGGTTTTTGTGCTGGGTAAGAGATGCTTGAAAACACATCAGAACTTTTCCAACTTTCTCATCCGTATACATACTCAATGTATGATACACTACCGACATTTTTCGCTGTGAAAACCCAGCTCCACAAACTTTGCTGTTGAACTCGCTCCTAACTTTGGATAATGGAATATTCTGGTGGGTTTTTGTGATATTTTTAGATAACACAGCAATTTGCTTCAGAAGGAAGGGTGTAATCAGTAACAGTTTATCTTCTCGTAGACTTTATGTACATATTAGTTCTATGATAAAAAAGATTCCTTGTCCTATCCAGGTCCTTTAAATTTTTTATATATGTATTTCATGGGAAACAAGAAACAATGTTCTTGCTTTATTGTGGGAAAAATGTCGACTCCAGAGGCAAAAGATTTATATGATTTTTATGCAATAGCTTTTAAATTCGTATTTTTTTCGTTTATTGAAGAAAAATACTTATGTACATAAAAATACCTGAAACTCTACTTTATTAAGATTCACCAAGAGCAGGCAAAGCTTTCAATGTTTCCATCCCGTGTTTAGTAATGGTTGATCGTTAGAGAAGTGTACAATTTTGTAATTTAATTTAAATAGAATCGAAATGATGACAATTATTGGTGTTAAGTATTTTTTCGTGGACCTATTTCAGTTTATCATTGATTTACCATATTTTATCTACCTTTTTGTGAGTGCCTGGTTAATATCAATTTGGAGCTGGATAACTAAAAGAAAAAAGCCGTTACAGGGAGAAACAATTCTGGTATGGTAGTCACTTTCATGTCATTTCCCTAACACTGGCACACAACCATGGAAGTAACTCTTGCTCTTTAGATAACAGGTGCGGCATCAGGACTGGGTCGAAATGTTGCTCTGAAACTCGCAAAGAAAGCAAAATTGACTCTGGTTCTATGGGACATTGACCAAATTGAATTATTCAATACAACACAATCATGTAGAAACTTAGGAGCAATCGTATACCCTTACATTGTAGACTTGTCGAGCCATGAAAGTATTACTGGAACTGCGAAGAAGGTATTGGAATTTGGAATGGAGAACATTCATAGACTTATTTGGGTCGTCACTAACATGTTTTATATTGTGGTTCAGGTCAAGCAGGAAATCGGTCCGATTTCCATTCTATTCAACAATGCAGGTCTTATTCAATACAGTCCTTTTATTGAGGCAGACCCAGGTGTAGAAGAGAAGATTCTTAAGGTGAATCTCTTATCATACATGTGGACAACAAGGGAATTCCTCCCAGATATGATTCAACGAGGCAAAGGCCACCTTGTCCAAACCTGTTCAGGATTGGGCTTTTACAGGTGGAGATATCTAACGTCATACGTTGCATCAAAATATGGTCTTAGGGGGTTTATAGAAACGTTGGCGTTGGAAATGTATCTTCATCCTGACAAGCCTGACATTAAGTTTACTACAATTTATCCGGGGTGGGTTAAAACACCAATGACGACTGGAGTATCATGGAAGCCAAGGTTGGTATAAACTTCCATCGCTCAATTGCAAGCATTCAGAAGCACCACCTATGTATGTGTACACATTTATTTTCCAGCTAAACTCATTTACATTAAACTACATTTGTGATTTAAGGTACCACTTTAGTACGCTTACTTTACTTGAACCTGACTATGTGGCAGAAAAAATTATCGAGGGAATCGAAAATGAATCCGAAGAAGTTATGGTACCGAGAGCATTGGGATGGATAGCAAAATTTTACAGGTTTGCGATGACTCAGGTTTTTTTGGATTCGAGTGTGTGTATTCTCTGTTACGAATCATGCGCAAATAAAAATCAATTGCATTCATCAATTCATAATTTTCCCATTATCATGGGTTTTGCTGCAGCCCGCCCCGTTTCTTGCACGCACGCGTAATTTTGTGTTCGTATTACATGATTTATCAGAAGAATTTTTTTTTCTACAGGATGATTCCAACACGAGTCTTCAACCTTTCGGAAAAATTTCATTTCAAGGATTGGCAGACGGGACATCATGCACCAACAAATAATCATGTGGTCATTCAAATGAAAGACTCGGATGGTCAAAATGATGCTGGAAATAATAATCCGGAACCCTGATTCGTAAAAGTTCTCCTCATTACAGAAAATCCGGTAAAAATAAGTAATAGATGTGACAACCAAAACAGATACGTATTATCATCAGTTAAATCGTGTTAAAAAATAGATCTTTATTTTTAAGATACTTGTTTTATTTACTAGATTAGTTATTTAAGTTGTTAATCAAGTTCCAAAAGATTGTTAATAAGATATTTATACCGTGCTGATTACATGTAAGTTCCAGGAATCGACTATAAATGTGCAGTGCAATTGCACATGAAAAACTTATGCTAGTGTGACATGGATTTAATAAACTCAAGTTGAAACTTGACGAAAATTGAAATAACAAGGTCATTATAAAGAAACATTTTACATACAGATAAGACACCCAGCATTCTAAAGTGTGGTGGAGGTGAAGTCACAATACGGGACCGAGTTTCTGAAAATGTTCGCAGCGCAGTTATTTATGAAAGTAAATAAAGCAGTTATGGACAAAGTGTGTGAATTCTTGATTGAAAAAGAATTAATCACCAGTACCATTCAGAGTTTCGAAAAGTTGGCTTAAAAAATCCTCCAAGAGTAAAACTTTTCAATGCTACTGTGAACATGCATTGTCACATACACAATGTTCGCATAAGTTATTTATGAATGAAATGAACAATAGCGTAATTATAAGCATCGAGCATACACTTTGCTATTGTCATTATCGAGCTAGAAAGAATTGTATTTTGTACATAATGTAAACTATTGTATTTCTGGAGAGCCACAGGTACTTTTGCGTGCCAAAAAATGTACGTAATTTACATATCTGCGCTAACAAGTGAGCCAAAAAAATTGCCATACTTTTATATAAATGACGACAGTGTTTGCTACAGCTCAAATCAACTTAAGGTATTCTTGGAAATCCAGAGATGCTTTTATACCCCCTTTACCTGGTAGTGTTGCATATTTTGTACAAGTCTATTTTAGTCTATGTAAAAAATTGCCCTTTGTCTCCAACAAGAAATACTACTTCACGTTGCTTTTCGCTCTTAGCATGAGCACACTCCGTTGACGAAAACGTCACGACAATGCTAACCATAAAAAGTAGAAGGATTTGTCTCTATATTGTTTCACAAGGTCCTTGCAACCAATTCCTCACTACCGGGACAATGGCAAATGACGAGTCAAGATAGTGAATGTGGATGATAACGTAAAATAATAATGATAGCCTTGTATCGTTGCTGATTGCATGTAAACTCTTGTACGTTGCTGGAAAAATGAATATCAGTATCATGAATGTAAAGAAGCCCTGCACAAAATTATCATAAATTGGTGCAGAAGAACGTGTCCAGAAAAAGATGCAACAACAGTGAATTCTCACCAACGAACGAACGTAACGTAGTGGGATAGTTTGTTTGTCCAAATCCAATGTGTACCATGTGCCTTGGTTGAAGGAATAAATTATTATTACTATGTGCATACCTGTGCGAAAATAATCCCTGAAAGGAAAAGAATGTTTCAGTGGTGTACAAGTTCAGTTGATCATATAATTACATAAACATATTTATATAATTGTATTATTAATCCGGTACACAACCTCGTTTCTCCTTGGTGTATAAACCAGTTTCGCCGGAACAAGTCTGCAGGTAGACATAGCTTTCTGAATAAATGGGAAATTTTTAATTCAAAAATAAATTTTAAATCGTGTTTCTTGTGTATTTTTGCATGATCGAAAAAATTATTTGTATTTTTTTACACGAACAATCGACATTCTGTATCAAGTAGAGGAAAGGAATTTCTTTCTGGTAAAGTGCCTTGCACTTGCATTTCGATTCCGACTTACTCAGGTTCAATTATACAAGACAGCTACATGCAAACTTTCAGAAAGGCAGAAATTCCCACTGAGACGTTGTTTGAAAAATCTGTATCCTGAAGTTCAAAATGGCAACAGTGGAATCAGAAAATGTGGCTCTTTCTAACACATTAAAATTTTTGGTCGATCTCCCATTCTACATCTGTTTATATATATATTCAGTTTTGGAAACATGTGTCCGCTTTGTCACGCCGAAGTCGAAGAAATTCCTCGATGGAGAGACAATTTTGGTAAATACATGCCCACGTCCATAATATACAAATTACTCAGAGTCACCAAGAACTCCTTCATAACATTACTACATAAAGTGTGTATTTCATTCATATTCATATTCCTTCAGGTGACAGGATCAGCAACGGGACTCGGTAGCCTGGCTGTAACGCAAATTGCGAAGGAAACTGATAGTGTCACTCTTGTTCTGTGGGATATCAACGAAACAGGTCTTCATCAAACTGCAAAAGAATGTCGAAACTTAGGGGCCAAAGTCCATACTTACATCGTAGACTTGAGCAATAGGCAAAGCATTGTTGCTGCCTCCGAAAAGGTACGTGTTGTTATTAACTCATGATGGCCAAACTTAATGATTCAATCTCGAAATCTCTAGAAGATAATAAGTTTCTACATAGCTCTAATTATTTCAAGATTCCATATCACTACACGCAATGAGGAATTATATTACTTCTTACAAAATTGTCAGGTGCGCCAAGAGGTAGGAAACATAACAATGCTCTGGAACAATGCCGGGTTGGCAGTTCACAAACCCTTTTTAGAAACAGATCCTGACGTGGAGGAAAAAGTCATTCAGGTCAATCTGCTTTCGTATATGTGGACCATAAGAGAATTTCTCCCAGACATGGTGCGACGGGGCAGGGGCCACATGATATCCACATGTTCAGGGTTAGGAAGTTACAGGTGGAATATGCTTTCTTCCTATTGCGCTTCAAAATTTGGTCTCAGAGGTTTTTTAGAAACCTTGAAGTTAGAAATGAGGCTACACCCTGAAAAACCAGACATAAAGTTCACCACCATATATCCGGGCTGGACGAAAACGCCAATGACAGAAGGAATTGCGTGGAAACCTAGGTTCGCTTTAAAAAATGGAAAATATTTATTACTCGTCTCACCTTCCCCCGTTGTTAAAACAAACTACATATGTTTATGATGCTCGTTGTTTAAAGATATAACACAAAATTACTTGTTCCAATGGATCCGGAATATGTCGCAGACAAAATGGTGGAAAGTATAAGGTTGGAAAAGGAAGAAGTTTATATTCCTGAATCGGCGAGGGTGTTGATTCCACATATCATGTAATGTGAAAAATTATATTACACTGCGTTAACAATTTTGAACTCGCTGACAAGATCCCATAAGATTACATGTAAATTTGAAAATCTTCAAACCGCTGTAAGCTCATGCTCATGAATTTATAAATTTTATACACTTATCTCTTATAAAAAATAGCTAAAATCATCATTCTTGTACCAATCGAAAGCTCGTCAAAAATTAGAAATGTGGCCCAGTCTTCGATTTTGTTATAAATAAAAATGATAACCGCGCAGGAGATTCAGCGATTTAAAGACCTCAAAATAACATGCAACCTTACAGTGAGTTCAAAATTGTCATACACGCTCTGTATTTATTAGGTTTCATTTATAACCATCTTTAGCCATGATACACTACATCTGATTTATTTAAAATTATCAGGTTTAATCCTTCATCGTTTGTGGACAAATTGGAAAGCTACTTATATAAGGACATTGATGCATCGCATGTCACCAATATACCAACTCTTAATAAACTGGGTGTGAGTTCAACAGAAAATCAAAATGTTATAATGATGAGCCCGCAAACCGGAAAGCGAGGTTAACCTCGTTTCGTTAAGTTCAAAAAGAAATTGACTTGAATGGAAAGCCTCTCCAATTACTGATCGGTAAAAAGCTTTTTATTACGAAAGAATTTCGGAACACATTGTGGCGTACTTACATTACTTTGTAAGTCAAACAATAAAATCTACAGTTTTGGACTTTCAATACATGCACTCTTCCATACAGTTACCATTGAATCGCAGCTATAGAATGTGCTGTATGTTGATGATAGCCGCATTTAAAATAGCACATAAGTCACTGCAATTTTTGCAACCAACTGGTGCGAAGTTCTTCTACATATATATCAAGTATTATTAAAATATTAT
>JAHZNF010000549.1:0-16798 GCA_027744215.1 Troglopedetes dispersus | reverse complement strand
AAGTGACAATAGTGCAATTCGTGTTTGTAATAATAATCATGCGTACAGAAAATTAATTTCATTTCCTGTCAAGATGTTCTGCAGATACAACATTATTATTACAAAGCATGACGCAACTGACAGTTTCCGTTTCCGAAGCAGTCACTCTTCACTTCAATCGTATGCATTTATGAAACATAAAGACTTCATAAAAATATAAAAGCAAAATTCACAAGGTACAAGTATTCACTACATATGTGACGATTTATGGCGACTTCAAACAGTGAACCATATTAACTCAATGTGTTGTACATTTGCCTGACAGGCGGACTGCCAAGTTAGTTCTTTGAAGTTTTTGAAACGACCATTCCGCAATCTCCATCAAGCAATGGCCATGATGGCTCCTACACATTTCAAGCTTCGCGTGTACCCCAACATTAGGAATGGATACCTACATTATATTTCAGATATTGCGAAGGAGTCAGTAACGCTCCACCCCGCATGAATTTTTTGAACGGTACAGCAAAGCCCAAAATTACCCAACCGCTTCAGGTTGCGCACCATTAATTACAATGACAGATAGGTTTTTTAGAAATGAACTGACAGCTGAATCTAACGTATTTATTCGGTAGAACCTACTTTGTGAGCTCGTCGTAGACACAATTTTGTACATCGTGGCGGGAGGTGGATGTATGTTATTTTTGGTATGACGCAAATACAAGACATGATGATAAGTAGATAGGTAAATGTGTAACAATATTGTCTTTCATCTAACTTTTACATTAACGTGTTGATCGATAGATTTCTCGCTCATCTGTCACCACTACTCTCGGCAAATGTGCTTCAGGTTCCGCCAAAGGAAAACAAGATCTAGCGAAAATGTAATACATTCGGGAATTTCAAATGAGATTCATTGATATTATACTCTCTCCCCTTCAGTTTTCTAGGGATCCTATCTCGTCGCTCATCCGTTTGGCGATGACTATTCTGATGATTACCATCAATAATAAATTACAGAGATAAGAAAGTCGCCGGTTGGTAAGTCGGCACTCCTCAGTGTAAGAAAACAACATTAGATTTTATTTTTGAATTTTTTTTGGCAAAATTGAGAGAGCGAAACGGGAAATTAGAATATGAGATATGCAACGCTCCATTTCAGAGATAAAATAGGTAAGGAGTATGCTTCCGCAAACGAAGCTCCGTGTCGACACTCAAAATGACGAGACGAAAAATATCATTGGAGGCTCCTATCTATCACAGCCTAATAAAAACATTGTTTTAAGATAGATTTGCTTGTGCATATTTCATCCACTGTAGTAACGGGAAACCCAGAAGCAGTTAGTGCGTGCGTGTGAGAAAAAGGTACATGGAGTGGTCTTTGAGTGAGTGTGCAAGCTGATGATGCAAGTCATGGGAAGCACTTGACTAAGAGAGAAAGAAAACCATGCTTGCAAGAGATAGTGAACGGGAAGGTTTGTGAACGAGCGAGAGAGACAACGGAGAGGACTCTTCAGGGATTTGGCTAGAGAGAAAATCGCTTCCACGGTGGAGCGAGAAGCCATTTTATACGCAATGTTGATGTGTGAGGAAGCTTGGAAAAATGGAATGCTGATGTTGCCACATCTGACGACATGGCGGATTGGACGATGCTGATGACATGTAACGAAGCAAAAGGAAAAAAATCCGAGCGTGGAGAAATTGTGACTAGATGTGTACCGACATGTGGTATCCTTTTGTGATGCCGAGCACGTCCCTTCAAGGGAAAAAGCATGCATGGATTTTCCTCCGTAATAAGATCGTCATCAGCATGACGAATTTTCCACAATCTTTAATTTTCCATATAAAGAGTCATATGATCTCTCGCACATGTTGTACTACATATTGGATATGTAAGCTAGTAGCAAAGGTATAATGATGGTCTTGGTGAAAGTTTAAGCAAACTATGTGTAACACTAACTAAGGATTATAAAAAGTGACACATATATTGTTGTGGCTTTTCTACTTTGCTTTCCCCGGTAATTTATTTTAAGGTGCTTGAACCCCTTGCCAAGCTGTCACACGCTACACTCTGCCAAAATGAAGGAGTGAATGAGCGCCCTGTGTTTTGGGCGAAATTAATGGGTGTTGTTATTGATTGCGTTTAGAACTTTCCTGTTTCTTTTGCCCGTCTAATCAAAGTCTTTACGTCTGTCAGACTTGTACTTAATAAGTAATTAGAACGTTCCTTCTGTAATCCGAGGTTTCCGACCAAACTCTTTCTCACTTCAATGCTCAACTTTCCCCGGTATGCTCTGTTACTCTTTAATATGCATGCGATAAACAAGTTCATCACGAGAGGTGACAAAACTAATAACGGTGTGGGGACGACAGGTACCTAAATAACGCCAAAAGCTTGTCTCACAGTTATCCAAGATCAAAAAAAGAAGACATGTGACAGGCTTTATTTCACTCTAGTCTAAAAAAAATTGCAGACTCGAATCCATTGTCCGTCGATCTTTGTGTACCTCGGAGAGGATAGAAAAGGGATCTTGAAAAGGGTATGCTGGATTCCGCTTTCGGTCGCGCTTGTGAGAAAGTTTTCTGCTGAAAAGTTGTTTCCCCAATTTTTGGTGGGAGAAGACGGGTAGGAGAAGCCAAGGTACGAGGTACGCCTAGTTGAAGCATGAAAAGAGAGAGAGAGAAAGTGGTAAAGTGTGTCACGTCATCAGACTCCCTTTGGTATAATAATGTCAAAACGTATAGAAGGCTGTCGCAACTGAAGGTAGCCATAAATGCACGGTAACAGACTGCTACTTTTTTGTTTATAGCAGTTGCCTTTCTCCGTCTTTCATTCCTTCTGCAAAGGTGCTATTGTGACTGTCTGTTCCCATTAGAAAGTTAGCACTCTGTGGAAACCAGTTAGCAACTTTGAATTAGATTCGCAAGTTTAATTCGGTTTGTGGCGTGTCATTCCACGGCTGTACTAATTTCTCCCACAACGAAATAGAATTTTTATTCGAATAGTGAATAACGATGTAGAAATGGGGCAAGGTGCAAATTCTGCATCGCAAAGTAAACATTTTAATTTTGAAGAGAATTAGAAGCAGATTAGATTTTTAAAAATAATATCTGAGCGTGCATTGAAAATTAAAACGATAAAATAGCCATGTGTGATGACGGCCTGGTTGCAACAAGGAATGAGGTAATACGAATTTAAGTTGGTTCATTTGTAATTCGAGTGACTTTATGAACTAGATTGTACACGAGAGTTATCCATATCGACAGTCCCAATGTATGCAGGCCGATGGATACCGGTTATGCGTAAGTGGTAGGTGGACACGAAATCTTTTTGCTGACTTGCCTAACTCAAATTACGGAAAAGAACCGCAATAAAATTGATATTACCTTGCAAAGTTAGCGTAACAAGCAAGGAAGGAATGGTGATGCTGTTAAGGTTATACGGATGTATAAAAAGGTTGGCATTCAGGATTTTTCCAAGGTTGTATGTAGTTCTTCTTTAGTTTTTTTTGTAATAAAAGATAAGCCAATTTTATCGCTACTTATTGAGGGAAACCCTCGAAAGCTTAGGCCAAGGAAAGACCACTCCCCTGGTAGTAATATATAAAAACCAGTACATGGTTATCTTTGAGGGTTATCCAATGAGCCGGTTGGAAGTCAGGTAAGGAGGAAATGAACCAGGCGGCCTTTTTGTGCAAAATGGTGCATTGAATGGGTTTCATCAACTTTTGTAGCCGCAATAGTTATTTTGGGTTCCAGCCTCTAAAATACTTTAAATGCACATCAAAAGATGTTTTATACTCAGCCTTGTACAGACCTACTCAACATAATCCAAGTAGATGGTAGAAAAACGGAGAGTTAGCACTAAGATTATGTATTGATTTTGCGTAACTTCCGTTTACCATTTCTATTTTTAGCTGGCAATGCTAACAAAAAATATTTTGAAAGAGAAAGTTCAGAAACTCACTTAGCATTCCCGGTAATTTTGTCCATTGGAAGGATGAGATTAAGCAATCAAATTTTCTAATGCGTTTTATGGCCTCACTTAAAGCTATAGTGTATTTTGTGAGGAAAAAAGATTATCAACATCTGACAAAACACTTTCCCATTTTCATTCCATTTTCGCCATCCCTTTTCCCCGAAGCTTTACCATCCATTTTTATGAGTGTAAAATTTTCTCTCTTTTGTTTTCCTTTCTGAGTAACTTGTCAAAATACTTTTTATCCGTATTTTTCTTTCAGAGAAAACTCCATCCGCAGTGATTAAAAATGTAGTTGGCGACGCATAAAGATTTTCAGAAACTTCCACAATTTGCATGTCGTCAAAAGTGCAATGAACGATAACCGCATAGAAAGCGTTTTAAGAGCAAAGTCCCCACTCCCCACTGTACTTTAGCTTGATAGTTGTGTTAACTTACGAAGCTACTATACCACAGTCGGTATTCCAGTCTATCAGCAGTGGTACCATACATTCTAGAACAATATTGAAGAGAGTAGGAAAGCCCATTTGCACTCACTTTTTAAAAGTAAATGTCATATTTAGCTTTAAACAGTATCTAAATGTTGACTAGCATTATTTAGTTGTTCCGAGGTCACTTGGGCCATGAAAAATTCTAGGGTAAAGCTAACAAACACTTTCGTACGAATATCAGACAGCGTGTTTATTTTTTGGCAAAAATAAATTAACTCCCTCGCCATTGTTCGCATTTCCCGGAATTAGTACCAGCAACACAAACAAAATTGTCTAGCATTGGTAGATCCATTTTGGCACATATTTTTTTCATCCAGCATATAAAACAATCATTTGTGCTCTACCTTTAGTTTTTAAGTACATGGAGGTGTGGCAGTAAAACGTAGGATTAACTGGTTTTGTTTATTATGATTTTCTCGACCTACTCTACACAAACAAACTTTCCAGACAAGTAGAAATGCTCCCTTTTCTCCAACCATGTTTATATTGTATTATATTGGAAATCAGGGTTCCTCATCTCACCAATGCTTTCTGCGAATCTCCCCACTTCTCACAATTCCTACCTCTGGTTTCATGGAACGCGACAGAGATGAAGTGAGCAAACTTTTCGCTCAACGAGGGAAGCATGTGCAAATAAATATAATTCAAAATCTGTTCCCCGGATTTGTCGTAGGCGCTGCAGTGCTCTCTGGAGTGCAAACAAGAGCGATAGAATTTAAAATGACGGATTTATGGTGACCCATTTGCCATTTTCGTTTAGCCGTAGTCATTCATATTTTAAACTTGCAGCAGCAGCAGCATCAACAATAACAACAACTGAACCCAGAAAGGTAGTCGACTGCACGACAACTTTTATTATGATACAGGGTACCCTATAGTGACACTACACTCTTCCCAAAATCAACCGAGTTTACGCGAGGTCGCTCTTGAAAATTTACAAGCTGCTGGAGTAGTCGCTATTGTAGTAGGTGCCTAATAATATCATATACCTCGGAAAGCTTCATTCTTCTTTCGGATTGCTTTCAACCTTTTGAAAATCCCCATCTTCCTTAAAATACATATTCCCAGGAAAAAGGGAAAATGGAGCATACAAAGGGTATGAAAGGAGGACAATTGTGTAGCCGCTTCCATTTTACAATATTTTCCTTCATTTCCTCCTACGTTCTTTTCCTTTTCAAATCACAGCTTTTTGTCTAGATTATTTCTTCGTTGTCTCCTGCAGAAAAAGGTCTTCTTATTAACAATGAAAGTGGAACAAGTCAATGTGTTGTTGTACTTATAAAGGGAACTTTAAATATATTTGGCATGAGACAAAATCACTTCAATGCATAGCTTTCGCAAAAAAAAAATCCTGGGCACAGTGTGTTTAACCTTTGCAAACTTTCACAAACTACCTTTCCTAACCAAACGGAAAATTTCAGCTCGACAGATGACACCTCATTCTTGGAACATAATGTTGACCAAAAGTTTATCAGTTTAGCGAAAAGTAAATATATGAACAATCAACACATCAACAAAAACCATGAATAAAACTGAAAAATTAAAGAACCTTCTGGTTTCCGAGTCCCTGGAATATTATACCTTTTCCTCTCATCACCATTCTATTTACACGCTAGCCCCGGTATATCCACACATTCAAATGAAATGCAGCCTTATGATATTTTGTAGGTAAGTGCAAATATTTATACTTATGATGAAGTAAACTGGAAAAGGCATCTCACAATTCTATAGACGCTTTCCACATCAAGAAATAATAATCGCATGTACTATGAACGATGAAATGAAAGGACGAAGACCTTGTCACTTTCTTCTTCCCACCACGTTCGCACATTATATCATTAAATATAGACACATCATTCGTTGCAAAGTTCAAACAAAGGAGAGAAAAAAACGAAAAAGTGGAAAATGGTGGTAAAGAAAGACACAGGAGCATTCTGTGCTCCTTCCCCAAAATTGCTATCTTTAGTCCAAATAATAAAAATATAATGTGCAAAATGAATGCGGAAGCAATCCTTTAAAAACCAAAAAGACAATGTTGAAAGAGTTGAAACAACAATAATTAAAAAAGCTTTGCTTCTCTCATACCACAACTGGAAAATAAAAGTCCAAAAGTTTAAGTATACAGTTCTCACAAGCTAAAATAGAATATGCCACTGCTCTCGGTGCCAACCTGCAATTTTTCCCCGAGTATCTCTAAGCTCCACGCGCATTTAAACTTTTATTCGTGAAAGGAAAGGGAAAAAAATGCTTGGTGCGAATGAAAATGGTAACAGAATCAGCTAGTCATGTGGTGGTGAAACGAACGAGATGTCAGAGTACCGCATCCCGTACCTTACCTACTGTCTCCCATAAATTAAAAAACCGCAGAGCAAAATGTTCTTTGCATTCATATTAGTTGTTCTCATACACATTTTCACTTATTTTTTTTGTTTGCTGAAAAGACTAAATTCGTTGGCCGGGGCCGGTTGTGGGGAGAACATAAATTCATTTTTTTTGCAAACAACAACAAAAAACTCCAACAACATTGAGACACACACATAGTGAGAGAAATACGTTTTTTTATTTGTGCAAAGTTGTGCCAGTATTTTCCCGTTTTTTGTTGTTGTTGTGCTAGCGTAGTACATATATTTTGTCGGAGGGAAAAATGCCACTAAATTATTTTTTGTCCTTGTATCAATGTCAGATGGTATATTGCGCTATATATTCTCGCTACTGTGTTAAGTATAATATCTCCTCCACGCCGCCACTGTCTGCATGCTGCGCTCCCGTGATACGCTTTGCTCCCACAGGCATAACGGAATTTGGGGCAATTCTTTTAAGTAACACTTCAATGCAATATGCATGTTGAATGGAGTGAAAAAACAAGAGAGCGAAAATATTAGCGACGACGAACTCGCAGCAACTTAAAATTATAGGCCAATAAGGAACGTGTATATAATCAACGCAAGGAACCTACATAATCTGTATAGTTTCGATTCACAAATTCTCTTCTTTTGGCTTTGATTATAGTCCCGTTGTTGTAGTAATAAAAAGCTTGGAAACAATGTCAGAACACAAGTGAATGTTGAGTGAGAGTGAGAGTAAACCGCATAGCAATGTTGTGAAACTAAACTTTTTTTTCGGTGCAAGTACTAAACCAAGCCTTGTGTCGTACAAGGATACAAAACAAATGTCGCAACTCTACTTTCACTATTACTTTCACTGGATTTTTATTTAGTTCTGGTTGAGTGTGTGGAACTTCGGACTGCAAAGTATGCATAATAGAGTGGCACATAATACTATTATTATGAGTATACCACTTCTGGGCAAAGTGGCATTTTTTAAATTTATTTACATTTTTCTCTCAGTCAACAATTCTATTCCAAGAAAAGTTGTTGTAGTTCTTCCCTTCGGATTAACGAAGAGGATACGCTCTTCATAACTTTTTTTTTCGACTCGGATGTGACGTCACAAGAAGTGGAAAATTGAAGCAACAATGGAAATATGCTTGCCTGGAGCAGAGCGAACGGAAAAACAATAATTACAGTGGATTTATAAAAGTCAGCAAATTTCTCATGCATTTCAAACCAATAATTATGTTTTAGCGGGTTTCACAAGTTTGTTAACTGTTGTCTGCACGCATCAATTTTAGGTAGCCTACATTATTGCGTGCTACTGCGATTATTTGCACATGAGCAACTAAATAAACTTTATTCAATCTATTTCCTTTTTGTATGCTTTGAGCATTTATTTAAAACTTCAGTAGTAGAGTGGATCGTAACAAAAAAATGTCAGAACCGGTGAACTGAAAACATAGATTCAAAGAGGATTTAATACGTCATTCTAAGTTTCGAAAATGGCAAAGTTTATCAACCTTTTGCTGAATGTTTACAAGAAGGGTGGACATTAATTGTTCGTTTACTTTTTTGTTTGTGAGGGAATTTATTTACTTCATAAAGTTAAGCCGTCTGGCAAAGAGTAAATGTATCTTGACTGTGCAGACAGAGTAGTTTGAGCATAATAATGAAATATTAGTTGAGCAGAGTAAAATACATTTTACGACATAGTAATTTCAGAACGATGCTCTTCTTTTCTTTTATCCTTTTGTACATTCAATTGAGGGAAACTGAAGTGAGTGAAGGAAAGAAGAGACCTTTTTTTCTCTCTCTCGAAATGTAGCAGTTTGGCAGAATGGATTTGATGACTTTGCGTACTTGTGAAAGAGTGTGCGAAACAAAAATAAGAGGCAAATTTTTGCTGAGATGCACAAATGAGCTTGGCATACTCGATCGAGGAGACCCTGGCTGTTGACTACTGTGCACAGAGAATTAGAAAGAAGAGTGGCGCGAGTACTTCTTTGCCCTTACACAAGCAATACAGAAATGAAGCCGGCCTACTCGTCGACTACGATCGAGGAGACCCTGGCTGTTGACTACTGTGCACAGAGAATTAGAAAGAAGAGTGGCGCGAGTACTTCTTTGCCCNCGATCGAGGAGACCCTGGCTGTTGACTACTGTGCACAGAGAATTAGAAAGAAGAGTGGCGCGAGTACTTCTTTGCCCTTACACAAGCAATACAGAAATGAAGCCGGCCTACTCGTCGACTAGCTTGCTACGTTTTGTTTTTTTCATTTCTGAAAAACAGAGTCCTCTTCTAAATTGCTCATATGCATATAAAGTGAAATTCTCGAGTTTCTCCTTTGTACTCATTTATTATCATGGCGCCTTCTTGTCTATTCATTGGAATTTGTTGATATATACATAATATCATAGGAACAAGTGCTCATGTGCGCTTTTCATGCTTTCTCCTCTTTCGTTTCTGGTGAAAAAGACGTGCTTGGCTACACTTCTCCTTTCACCCATAGATTAAAGGAAACAGTGCTCCATGCTTCCCGTTTTCTTTTGTTGCGTTATGTCATATGACACAAATTGTACATAACTTTGTATACTAGAGTAAAAGTGTATGGTGACGAGAAGTGGCGCGAAAAAGTATGAAATACCACTTTTGTGAGAGTACGAAAAGCTGGCTTGAATAAAACTGGCTGTAGAAAAGTTTCAAATTTCAAAAAAAGATATCACGATATATTCTTCCCAGAATTTGTGACCTCTCGAAAGAGGATGGTGAAGGGAGGGAAGCTGTAAATGAATAAAAATTGTAATTGGCAACATGTATCGTTCAAATTAACGGATTTTTCTACATCCACATTGTTTTCCCGAGTCTTACGCGTACACAGAGTGAGTGAGCATGGAACTTTATGCTAATAAATAACATTATTAGATGCGCTGTAGTACTCAAAAGGAAAACTTGAAAAGGGTTGTCTTTAATGTTCACTTTTATTGTATATTTTCAGCCTATTTATTTCTACCGAGAGAGCTTGCAGGCGGCCAACGGAGGAAAGGATAAAGAAGAAAATTTGAAAATTTTCCTTTGACTTGACTTTCCTCCCTGCCAAAATATTTTTATGCCTTTTCCCACTTATCCCGCACCATTTTCATTACTCGAAAGTATACAGACTACCTAAACACTGGCGGTGCTTTCTATAAAAACTCCCGTACACTTTATCCAATGGCACAATGAATACAGACGAGAAAAAAAACTGCCGACATAAGAAAGATTGTTTTACTTCCATTTACTCCTTTGCATGCTTTTCGGTCGGTCGTTGTAGACTGTAGCCTGTAGTTCTCCTGATGAAATAAATTGAATGAATACCCAAACAACATGCAGTCCTCGCTGTCCTCCTACAATGCCATGATGATGATAATGACGAAAGATACGAGGCTTTATATGCAAACACCATTACTATTATACATGCAAGCATATTCTTTTCCACGGCTCAGTTGCCAATGATGATATACTTAGGTTTCGTTGGAAAATATATTCATGACCTGGAAGCTCAACTTTTGGGTTTCCCTCCACGTGGTAGTTTTTAAATGGGATATTTCTTCACGTTTCCATGAACACATAAAGTGTCCGCAATATGTGTGTGGTATTACGTGCTTTACTTACTTCGTTGCAACTAGGGAATATCACCACCACGTTTTTTGTGTGTGTTCACAGTAGCGAAGTGAATAAAGATGATGTAAAGTGGTGAAAAGCCAGAAGGCATTTTCCAGGGAATATAGTTACAACAACGGCCAAAGAGGCATATATTGGCACTTCCTTCTTTTCGAGTGTCTGACTCGTCTAGTTCGTCGAGGAAGTCAGGATGCAAAGCTGGGCTGAGTAAAGTAAAGCACAGGGGGTAAATTGAACCTTGGCTTTCGGCGAAAAGAAAAAGGATGATGATGGTGTAAATAAAAAGAAGAGAAACAGCTTCCAACTTGGCTTTTAATACAGACAGGGATAATGCTTAATGTTTCAGGAGTTTTACGAAAAAAAGACAAACTCGTTAATAGGAAAAAATGGAGAGTGAATTGAAGGCAACCAGCCAGCTTTGAGGTGAAAGGCATGAGCTGGAGAAAGTACGGAAGAAAAAAAGTCGTCGGAGTTATTTTGCTTGTGTTGTTGGTACAACCGTATTTTTGAATGAATATTCTCGGTAATGTAGGAACATGTAATACTGCCTGTTCAAAGGTGTATGCACATTTATAAATGTAAGGAAGTTAGATATGAATAGGAGACGCAGCATTCATATATGTTCATGTAACAAGACCGTACCTTGTTATGCATCCTATTAAAAAAACCGGTTCTTCTACGCAGACAAATCAAGCCTCCACTTTTTTTGCACATGCTTTAGCACATCATTCCTCCCTTTATTCCCCTTTCATGTCTGCTACTTATTTTCTCAAGTGCTCTTATAATTTCGCGAATGCTACGAGATACTTTAACTTATTTTTTCAGCACGAACAAAAAAAATAAGCAGGCCAGGCCAAGTCAAGAATAGGATAAGGAAAGAAAGCGTTCCCTCGTCTTTCCGCCCAAAAACAGGCTCTCGGTCGCTACTTTCACCCTTTTTATGCTTTTGTGCAGTGTGCTCCAACTTCCTTTCCTTTTGATATCATCACTCATCGAAGTTGAGTGAGACATGAGAGCGAGTAATGTGTTAGTTCTTTGCTCATTGTATTATAGTTACACATGCATACCTAAGAAGACGACGGGGTAAAAATATACAAGCGCTCGCTAATGACCTTACGGTTTTTAGCACTCCGTGAGCCTCCTTCCACGAGTCCATATGTGCGTACTTTGTTCTCACAGAGCTTTCCGAGACAAGCAAAAAAGTGGAACAATTTTTTTTTTCAGTTTTTTTGACATAGCAAACATTTGCATGTGATATAAAAGTTTTTGGTTGGAATAATGGACCTTGTTTTCTTTTTCTGATGGATGCTTGTGGAGTTATTTTTTCAAGAATTCCCAAGAGATCGGAAACGTTCATGGCTCGGTGCAACATAGCAGGAAAATATCTCCTTCAGTCAGTCGTAGGTAATTGAGAAAATCATTATTATTTGAAGCAATTTCAAAAGTCAAGGTGGTCGACAAAGACTTGGAAAAAAATGCGTATAATTATTATTATGTGGGAGTAGCTGAGTAGATGATTTCGTACTATGACTTGTATCATTAGCGATGATGGCACAACTTGCTCCCAATCTAATTGCGAGTTCATTAGAAAACACGGAACTACTCTAAAATCATATTTCCTTCTGTAGTCTTTTACAAGCCAAGACAGCATCTTCCATTTTGTCACGTAGTCAGATGAGATCCTGTAAAACGAGAATATTCACAAACACAAGATTTAATTAGCAAAGCGCGAAGACAATATAGAAGGGAAAAAGAAACTGGCAATGGTGATATTTAATAGTGTGATGAATGAGCTAGTGCAAACTGAGAAAAGCTCTGCTTGCACGTTATTATGTTCCCATTTAACATGAAATATATTGGAATAATTTGAGAGCTATTGCTGGGCGCAGTTTTAGTAATAAGATTTGTAGCATTGTAATGAAATGAAAGGAGCGGGATAAATTGTAATGGTATTATGTAATGCAACATGTAGAGACCAACTTTTAAGAAATAAAAATGGTATTAAGAACTTGCTACACAAAGTCTGAAATTACAAAATTACATCGTTTCTACCTCCCTCTTCTTTTGAACGTATTGGTCGTTAATTCAGACAAAAAACATTATCTCCCGAATAAAAATATTTTTTTGCGCCTCGTGACTTTCAATACTACTACTTTTCTCAGTCTTTTTTTTATCTTTTAGCGGAAAATTACATTCCAAAGAAAAGAGAGAAAGAGAGATCTTGTGTGGATTTTTCTTGTTTCCGGACCCTCCAATCGATATGATAATACGATGGTTATTTAGCGAGGAGTACGCACGGGAAATGAGACAAGAGATAGGAAAGTCTGAAGAGAGTTTTTCCAAAAAAAAATCTCTTATAAATAGTAAATGCTTTATGTACCAGTACCTCACTCACTTCAAGACTATTTAAATATTTATGTGATTTCTACAAAAGGAAACTTTCTTCGTTTTTCCTATCCTCGTTTTCTGAAAAGAGAAAAACACGAAACTTTGAAGAGGCAGATTTTATTTTTCTAACGCACTCAGTAGCACACGAGTAAAAAAGGGAAAATGCAAGTCTAAACGGCTCCTGTTGTTTATATCGGTTATAACATCAAAGTCATGTTGTTGTAACACACTTAAGTCTCACTATCTACTTCTATTCTATTCTCTTCTCTACAGCAGACTCCATTGAGTGTTCAACATCGGGGCAAAGTACACTTTGCCATTATAGTGTACTTGTTCATTCTTTTTAAGTCTCTTCTTTCCCGTCAAATAATAAGCAAAATGCTCATTTCCTAGATAGGAAAAAGATTCCCTTTTTAAAATAAACGGTCGAAGGGGTAATGTATTTTATTATAATAAAAAGAGAGCAAAGGAAAAATAGCTTACAAGGAGACCCTTCCGTTGTGAATTTGGTCAAGGTAAAATTACAGGCATTCGGTACTCAGTTTACTACAGTCCTTTGACAAGTCAAGTGCTTCAAAATTTAGAGCGCATTAAATCTTAAATGAACCTCACCTCACGTCCGAAGTAAAAACTTTATTGCGTAAATAAGATTCCATATTGGGCTATATATTTTCTCTGGCATCCAGTGTCATCTTCAGTGCTGAAAGACCTTCCTTGTGAGCACAGTTTTTTCAGCTCAAGTAACAAAAGCAAGTCTTGGAAAAGAAAGGGGAAAAGCCTCGAAAAAAAATGCACATTTACAAGAAAATTTCCCCGAATAAACTTGCGATCTCTATAGTTATGAACTCCAAAGTAATCGGAATGGTGGTAGTGAACAGCTATTCAAAGGGATCTCCATCTTGCTCCTCTCCTCCTTCTCTTTTACGTTTCCATTTATGCTGAGGGCAATTAAATACGGACTTGCAGATGGACTCAATAAATTTTCCTTGAAACTTTAGCATCGTGTCCGTGAGTAAAGTATACGTAGGTACAGCAAAAAAATGGCATCGTCTCGAATAATAACATAATATAGCTGGTAAGGGAGTACACACACTCATAGTGACTGAACTGAGAACAACCTTATCACCATCATCATCTTCATGATCGTCGTACTTTTCATTTCATTGGCAAAAGTACCACTTTAGCTTTTCCATTGCCTTTTTCCCTTTCACGAAATAATAATACCATTTAAGATGTGTATATGTATTCGAAAGAAAAGGGAGATGCACACCTAGATATTTTCTGTGAACGGGATAGCATGTAGGTATTCCTATATTATATTTTTATTACATGAATGAATGTGTGGCACATTCTTCCTTATCGTCATATATACAGCGTCTATATTGCATGCAAACACAAGAAGCTATTTATTTGATGAGTACTAAAAAACGGCTACTTTTCTTTCCTACTTTTCCGACGAGGCTTAGACTCGTGAAAGAAAGTTATGTGCCCTTTGTGTGCATGTGTGTGTGTGTCTGCGTTGAGACTCACTCAGTGCGAATGAGCATCGGAAATTTAAACACAGTTGAAAAAATTCCTTTTCCTCTTTTCTCCTGAGTTTTTGGTAGCACTAAGCTGTGCGGCTTTCATAACTACATTTATGTTGTGTGCTGAAAGGTGCTGGGTGCTTTTTGACCCAGTCTTCCTTTCCTACATAACATGTTATTCAGTAATAGCTGAGCATTTCCGTTCTCCTTGAAGTACATAAAGTGTGTGTATGGTATCTATAATGTGAGAAGAAAATATTTCTTACTTTACTAAGAATGAAATAAGGCCAATGGACTTTCCAACTTCAAGTTAGTTCTTCGACTAAATTTGTATGGACTGAGTATACACTTCTTAAGTTCTAATATCACCACACGACCAACATGGTCGCCAAATCCATAATTTTCTGCTTCGCCATTGAGTTGAAAGAATGAAAGTGGAAATGTTGAAAAATTGCTGGTTTGCTTGCTCTCGAAGGTACTGATTTTCCCACAAAAATCGTCGTGGTTTTATTTGTACAAGTTTTTTCTCAAAGAGTTGCGGCAATACGACATTCAGATGCTACCGAACATTCACCGCGCTGATTTATTTTTTCAGCAATTTTACCTTAATGGTAAAGGCTGCTAAAGTGGTATTTGGAGATATTTTGGAACGAAAATCGTATAACATAGTTCTTATACTTAATGTCGGTCTAATCCTTCTTTCCAGCTTGATCTATTATACGTTATATGTCAGTTGCTGAAAGTAAAAATGTACAAAGTGTGCCAACTCAAGATTTTCCGTTTGTTTGTCGAAGAAAAGAGCAGGATACCAACTTCAATCTTCTCTGGTAACCCACATTAACCAAAGTCTCTAGAGAAGTAAACTTTCTAGGCAAGTTTACTGTACTTGTCGATCAAATTACAACTTGACACAAAACACGCAGTTTATTATTATTTTGATAAGCAAATCTATACAGGTAGAAAAGATATTTAGCTAGTTACACATTGAACATTTGTCAACAACTATGACAAATAAATACTTCTAACGTGTCATTATTTGTGTATTTGGTACTTACATGAAATTTCTGAAACAATTGGTGGAAAGTGAAACAACCTGAGAACAAAAACTTTAGAGTCGATTGGTCAGCATTTCTTGAGTGACGCGGAGAATTGTAAGGGAGTAAAGGAAGTGTAACGCTAAAACTACTACCTCGAAGCGACCAGAAACTCGGCTAAACAAACTCAAAAAAAAACAAAAGCCAACCAATTACATTATCCTGTTTAATTCATAAGCAAAGAATGTTTCCAATTTGAGCTGGAAAAGTGTGCTTTGTAATATCGCAGTAATAATAATAAGCCCCTGATACTTGGAAGTTAGTTATTGTTGGAAAGAACAACTGATAATAACATGTAACACACTAATATAATAATGCCTGTTCTCCATTTGCATTATGCCACTGAATGAGTCTCAGGGCCTCGGCAAATATTATGTTAATTACATTTGTCGGTATGTGTACACAGGTCGTGGTTGATCATTCAGTATAGTGGTGTTGTTATTACATATTATAGGTTATATGAAACTGGCTAGCTCAGCTCATTTTTTGTTAAGTAGCTTTGGGGAGAACTGGCCACTGAATTCTCAAATATGTGCTACTTTATCTTGAACTCCGACATTTATGGAGCTTTATAATGATAAAAATGACAACACCATTACTGTTGTGTTGTTCCTACCATTGTGTGTGCAACAAAAATAATTGCAAACAGCCATAAATCTACATTTTTATATGCTTGGATGAGTTCACTTTTAACCGTACTAACAAAGAAGGTTAAGAGGTCAACACATGTTATTTTTTTGCACTGCCATATACTGAGCACCCATGTTTATGAACTGCTATACTCCATAAACTTGAGGGTTTAGTGTTAAACATTTTGGAACATTTTATAGTTTTTTTCTGCCTTTTCAACTTTTTCCATGCGCTCCATCCACTCAACACGTCGTGGTGCCAGGCGAGGTTCCAAGCTTTTTTTCAAAGAAAAGGCGAAACAAGAACACATGCCCGTTCTGTACATTTCCGCTTGCATCCACTCCTGCCATTGTTATTTTCTTGAGCGGAGACCTCCCAAGAGAAAGTGTTAAATAGTTCAGTAGTGAAAGAATGGAGCGCAATGGAAGCCAGTCAAACGCACGCGAAAATATCTCGTGTGAAAGGCAATAGCTAGATGAAGCCTCTGTGGACACTACATTTTCTCCTTCCATTCATTTTCAGATTAGCGCATTTCGCTCTTACGAGGAATTATCAGACACAAGGAAAAGCTAAAAGAAGGTCCTGATTTCCCCAGAAGTGGAACATGTCTAGATTTAATAGAACAGTTTCCCTGAAATAATAATGCATAATGCAGCAGACCGTCCATGTTTCAGTCTGCTTGCAAAATAATATATACTGTCGACTTAGACTCCCAAACTG
>JAHZNF010000548.1:0-13232 GCA_027744215.1 Troglopedetes dispersus | reverse complement strand
ACGGAGAACTAATTTACTCAAAGAAGTGGTCCCAGCCGTGACATTAGATTTACCACAATATTCTAAGAAAATTAAGCCACAACTCAAGCCCAACGACCCTCTCGAATTCATTGATGGAAAGGACATTGTTTTGGTGATCTATCGTTTTTTGAGAGCCTCATTGGATTTTGTTGAACGAGCCGTTCCCGCGTATCAGAGTCTCGTGAGAAACAAGGATGATGATACCCTTGAAAATGTTGGGTTGGCTAAAGACATGAATTCTGGAGAAGCTGAATTCAGCATTGGGCAATATCAATTTATTCCGTATCGAATGAGGGGACCTTATGGACTCCGATTTCTGTCTGCGGCAGTAACAACTGAGTAGGTTTTACAATTAATGCCAAAATTAATTTGAAGTATAATTAGAATCATGTGATGCTAATGTTTTATTTTAAAACAGGAGTGGTGTAGCCATTTTTGTGCAGCCGGAAAATCTCCGATTTGGACACATTTTCCGGCAACCATTTTCGACTTCAGTCTGGATATTAATTGGACTTGTGGCTTTGTCTACCTCTGGAATGATCACTGTTTATTTTCATTTCACTGGAGAAATTTCTTGTGAAAAATACTTGGCATATTTTACACATGTAATTTGGATCATGAATGGATTTGTAACAGTGAAAAGTACTCCTTTAATGGCAACATACAGTTCAAGTGCTGTGAAGTTATTACTTTTCGTTTCACTCATGACCGCATTGATGTTTCATGCCGTTTACATTTCCACACTCACCTCCGTCTTTACCATTCACCCCGACTCTATCACTCAATATTCTCAAATGATTGATGCGGGTTATGAATTCATTCTGAACAAAGAATCCCAAGTGTTGAAGCCACTGGTTGAAGCCCGAGGAACCGAAGCTGTGGAAGGAGAAGTTAATGAAGTGCTGGAAAAGGTTCTCACTACCAGAACTGCCCTTGTGACAACGACTTACGAATTTAAAGGGTATTTGCGAGAGCCTTTAGAAGATGATTACTTGTGCGAAACCTTATCAACCATAATTTTGACTCAGGTTCCCGTCCAAGATGCACATCTGGTGAGACAACGGTCTCCTTTTAGAAATATGTTTAATGTGAGGTAAGACTCTACTTCTAAGTCGTTTATGATTAATTACTAATTAATAATTGATCATTTCATTTGTTGCCTTTGTCATTCAAGGATTTTGCAAATGTATCAAACTGGACTTTATGAAAGATCTAGGAAAGACTCCAGCCGGAAAACACATCTTATCTGTCCATCTAATAAGCCACTCAGGTTTCGTTCCATGAATTTGGAACATATGCTTTTCCCAGTGGTTATATTTCTTGTGGCCATCGGCATTTCTATCGTACTTCTCCTTCTTGAACTAAAGCAATATTCATCAAAATGTTTGACAAAATAAATATCTTAACTTAAAATAAGCAGCAGTTGATGGTGAATATTCATAATAAAGAGTGCACGTGCCATTAAGCATAAGAGTAAAAATTCAATCAAGATGAAATGGAGGAATGCAAATTAGCTAAAACGAAGATAAGATGACCCAGAAACCTCTCCGTCTCTCGCCTCGTCTTCATTTGATTTGTGTTCAGTTGAGAACACAATCTCAATGATTAAATATTTTATATTATTACTTCTCTCTCGAAATAAAAAAAATCCCTGACTGAGCCATAAAATTTGTCACAATCACATTGATATCGCATGTCACCATTAAATCAATCCCACTAATGACCAGCTTCGTTCCTTGTACCTGCTGCGCAAGAAAGGTAACTGTAATAAATAACTGGAGTATGCCCAGTTATAATCAACTCTGCAGTCATTTGGGTCTGTACACATTGTTGTAATGATGGTATAGCGCCGATAATAATAAAGTCAAACAACACTAGTGCAAAATAATTATTATCATTTTAAAAAATTGGATCACTTTAGTCAACGCGCGTGGTGCCAACGTTGTTGTTACCCTTTTCTTTTTTTTAAAAAGTGCAGAAGCCAAATTGTCAGACGAACAACCGTAATGTTGCTGCAACTTTATTCTCAATTGCTACTAACGTTCTCAATAATAATAATGCTCCTTTTCAGATCAGAACACGCTGAATGCAAAATTGGTGTTTGCTACTTTTTAACAAGGTAATAAATCTAGCTTGTCAAGTCACTCGCTCTCTGAATCAATAATGAGAAAAGCGTATTTTATCGTCTCTGTGTTGTTGTGAAGTAAAATGTCACCTCGAGTCTTCGACAACTGATGACATTTTTAATCTGGTTGTTCGTCACCCTTGTGTGCATCTTAACAACACAGCATCCTTCTCTGTTTGTTGTTTGTTTCGTAGAAAAAAGTCACTTTGTATTTTGACAAGTTTTGTAATGAAATATAAGCGAGTGGAAAATTTGCAATTAAATTAATTGCAATTATGGATGCGCACGCATTCATCTGCATTTTTGTGCGGCATTTTGTACCCGACAAGCACCTTAACGGTCGCTCCTGGTCACTCTTGTAAAGGGAAAGCTTATCTGGCGACAATGGTCCTGCACAGCTATGCTTGCCACTAGTGTAAACTAGTTAGAGTTATTGATGTGACGGCAGCACTTAACTCAGTTTTTTAAAGGCGAAGTGCAAGCAATAAATTCAGAAATTGGGAGTGAACGCTCAAGAATGCAAGCTTGTATGCACACTGAACAAAGTTTAAAGGATGAAGATTTGGAATGAGTGATAATGAGTGTGGCGAAAAGGACTGGTTCCTTTTATCACATTATTATTATAATTTAGACACAGAGCAGATGCCTTTTCTTTGCGCATTACATACAATTACGTCCTACCATCTTTTCAGAGAATCCAAATCGACCACGAAACGATATTCAGGTACTATAAAAAAAGAAGAGACGTTGTATGTAATGTAAGTAATTTATGAAACTCAGTTCGCAGTAGTTCATGTTCACCAAAAAATTTGCGCCGTTTTCTTGACATGACAGGGTAGTATTTATTACCGCCAAATAAACCTTTTTATGTCTCTAGTGTGTGTGATATTGATACCCTTTTTCGTTGTAATTCTTCGAGCTCAGAGTTGTGTGAGATGAATTCAAGCAATACTTGTTTTTTTATTTGACTTCTTTGTTCATTTTCTTCGAGGCAATAATCATTCATTATTTGTGGCCATTAAATGGGAGAGAAGAAGGGCCAATTTCTACTTTGCAAAAATGATTGATCGGTTTCAGCTACCGTAGCATAAAATGAACAACAGCAAGTTAGGATGAAGGTGGAGAGAAAAGACAAGAGGGACAGAGTAATAAGCAAGGCACGTCATAATACGGATCACTACAGGGTGCAGATTATGGAGCATTTTTTCAGCTCCCATTAATTAGCTATTCAGATTAGTCAAAAAACTTTTCCCCTGCTGCCACTTTATCTCGGTGTACTCCCATCACTAAAAAGGTGAATTATTGACAGGTGTAGCGCAACATTTGCATGAACAAAATGCTTTCAAAACCGAGCAAGAGAGAGAGAGACAGAGACGAAAACAAAGTGGAGCAGAAAATGTATTATCAGGGAGGATATGCACCCATCATTTTATTATTCTCTCTATTCCAACATTATCTTATAAATGTTTTTATTATAGTCCATGAGATATGGTGAAGAGTCGTGAAGAATAGAGATCACCAGGTTGGTACTGTTATTATTGTTGTTATCTGGTTCTGATAGATTTGGAGCAGAAGCTTCCCCAAAAATTATGGCTTCTGTTGCACATTTTGCTAGCGTCTGTTATGCAAAACGAATGATGTATTATCACAGTCATTTCTTGCTCATAATTTTCCGTTGTGCCTAAAATAATAATTTCTAGCGTGTTATAAAAATAATAATAATTGTTATTGTTACTCACTTTATTGCTGCCAAATGTCCATTAGCAGAAACACATTGCATGTGCATGCGTTACACAGGATGTCATATTTTGCCCATCTGTTTTCACAAAAAAACACGTACACCTTCTAAAACGCAAAAATTTTCTTATAATTTATTCGTATAAATTAGGACCTCCAATTGCTGCAATTCCAGAACAAAACAAATACAAAAAAAGGATATTTTTGAAGTGACCCAATTATTTTCTCTTGTGTTTAAGTGACAGCTTTTTGCACACTTCATTCAACACAGCTCTTGGTCTCACCTGGCAGTTTACCTTTCCTATAAAAATGTAACAGGAGCAAACATACATCTTTGAAAGTGACAGGTTTATGGCTCCATCCAGGGTCGGGATGAATAATGCAATGCATCGCTGTTACCACGGTCATAGGCTATTTAAAATTCCTCAGACTACCCCCAAAAAAATTATGACGGTGGCCAGTCTCGATGATTTGATAAGGAAAAGGTAAAGTAAAAAATGTGTAATAAATATCCCTTTGAAAATTGAGAAATCAACTTTTGCAACACGCAGCATTCTTCGTATTTGAATCGAATAGTTATGGGTTTCGAGTGATTATAGGTTTTCTTGCCAGCTTTTCCAACAACAAAAGAAGTGCCGTTTCTGAACATGATGACACTACGCGCAACACAAAATGTGAACCGTGTTGGTGGTGATTATTAATGGGTTTATTGCCACTAATTATAGGGTGAGACGGAGCATAACTTGTAAAGGATGGCTATCTTTTTTGTAAACGTGGATATTATGTGACATGACAGTGAGATAACCTGTGGGCCAGCCCTACCGTCACCATCCATTTTATTGATAGCTCTTTGCTGAGTATCTTTCTATTTGAAAATTGTATTTTCTGTATGAATAAAATTGACTGAAGGTGGATCCCGATCTCCTCCTTCGTATCCTCCCCTTTCCCCAAATCCCCATAATTTTTTGTGCAAATTAATAACAATAATTAAAGGAATAATGAAGATGGTCAGAAAAATATGGTAAATAGTGATTCATTATCATAGCTGGGAAGGAAAAAAGCTTGTGTGCATCACTCATGACAAAGTACATCCTGTGTCAACAATAAAAATCATTCTTGCAGATGATGATTAATCACGGAAAATATGTGACGTTAACGCAGAATGTGGTAATTACAGTCAAAACTTTTGAAATACCTTGTGTCTATTGCTCCTTCCACTTATCTCTTGTTTTTTCTTTGCAATTTGGTGATGAGCATCCATACTATTTTCATAGCACTATTTTCTTGTTGCAAAAAATGCGCATTATCAAGTTACCTTCTTTTCATAAAATGCCTTTTTACACGGGACTAACTAACCTTTCAAGTTGATTTGTTGTGACAACCTAACATTGCCACTGATGGGATGCCACTACCTCGAAATTATCAGCGTCGCCTGTCCAAAAAGTCAGGTTTTTTACCTATAAAAATATTTTTATCTCCTTCTATACGTTGCATCACTTTTTTTCTCATGTGTGCATAAACGACAGCTAATCGCGAGTTGGTTCTGTTTGAATAAAATGGATTCACACCTTTCTTACTGCCACCACTTTGCCTACCCATTTGTTACTCACACAAGATCGTTGACTGACCTGCGAGTAAGTTGTTTTCAACAGAAAAAAGGGCTAATTACTGGCTTTCATTATCTCTTAATTATTATCGTCATCATGATTATTGCTGTAATGTGTTCTGTGCAGAAGGAGTAGTTAAATATGCCCTTTTCCACTTTTTTATCAGTTTTTGCCAACGTAGGATTTTTATTATGTGCTTTTCCGTTGCTTCTCTTCCATGATACGCTGTCATAATACCAAAAGAGGAATTTACTCTAATAAAGATAATCTGGCGTTTCCTTGCAAAAATATCTAAAGTGTGCATAAAATGAAAACATTTTTTTTATAAAAAAAAGATAAGACGAAAACTTGTTCGGGTTGTTTGTCTATTCTACATTGTTTGTGTCTTGTTGTTTCCACATTAATTATAACCATCCTGCTAACAAGTACCAAGATGAAGCCATGAAGCTATAATTGTTGGTATTACTACTGCTAATGTGCAGTTTTGCTGGCTCGCTTGGTCTAGAATAAAAAAATAAATAGAAAAAGAAATTTTCGAAATGATTGATATTATTTTTGTGGGAAATGAATTACGCGAAATGGTGGCAAAAGTGCCGTCGGAGAAAACAAAGGTATAAAATAATTAATGCAAAGGAAAAACATACATTTTACGAACCTTCTAAACATGCACCTCAGTAAATAATCATCATGGTAGAACGAGATTAATATCACCAAAATGGCAATAAAAATGTTTTTCAAAACATCTCCGTGAATAAGAAAATATGTAAACTGCGAGGAAAGTGCTCTCTCCTTAAAGGAGTGTTTTCTTAAACATGACCCGAAGAGCCACAAGTAAGTTTTATTACATGGATGCCATAACCTAAAATATAAAGAGTGGGTGGGTGTGTTGTGTGTATGTTTCGCTACTTTGTATGCCTTCAAGGAACCAGCTTCTGCTTGAGACGATGATGAGCGTAATCTCTCTCCCCCTGAAACAAAAATATAGCATAAATATATTCCTTTTTTATGTGACCTCACTATACACAAGTGTGCATCCATTGAAACCAGTAGAAAAAGGCTATTATGGTGCAGGTGAGTGAACCGATCCCGACAGACAATAAAACAAGGAAGACAGCTACTAAAAAAGCTAAGAGGGTGCAATAAAATTTGCATTAATTGCCAATAACCAAGTCATTCTTTCTTTTGTTTTTTTTTTGTTACAAACTTGTGTGTGTAAGCAAGTGAGTGAGTGCATTGTTTGTAGCAGAAGCAAAGGCGTCACTCATACAATAACTCTTTTTTGGGTAATAAATATCTTTCTCCTATATTCTAATCCACCGTGTCAGGATGATGATGCCTTTTTGTAGGAGGAGGTGGAGGAGGTGGTGTGGTGATGCTATGCCAGTTTAGTAACTCCACTGGTGTGTCCACGAGGTGAATAATAATCACTATTTTATTTTACTCAAAACGAAGAAGAAAAATTTTAGAAGGGAAAAAGTGGTCTCGAAGGTGCCATGCTACATTGCTCCATGTTGTACAAGTGAAAGAAGGGAAATAACCATTAAAATTTATCGTCTGGAAATTAATTGATGTTCGCCATCATCATCGTGATCAGGAGGATCCTCCACCGACATCCGATCCTCCTTGTTTCAAGATCTGAAGTCATAATCAGCCATAAAAATCAGCAGTGCTCTGCAACCTCCACAAAGAAAGCCTCTTGTGTTTTTTCCCTATTCTTCATTCCCTCCTTCAATTTCACTGCTCTCATCTGGCACGCCAGAAGAGAAAGGGTTGTACTGTGCTCGCTAGCACACAGTAAAAAAAATGTATACATAGTGTGAGATTATTTATGACTTTATTTACAGCATTATTGCCTAGCTAAGAGGCATAATAATGGCTTCTTCTTCTCCTTTTTTATTTCTACGAAGATCGAATAAATCAGTTGGCTTTAATAATAATAGTGTGCCCAACCATGTCCATGTTTTTTATTGTGACACTTCTTCTTTCTTATTAGCTTTTGGCATTGCGGCGGTGTCATTATCATATTCCACACACAAGAAACGTAGCTTGGCGAAAAGGGAATAAATTATCGCCGGGAATGTAGTAAACCTTGGTTCCTGTCAATTCAAACCAATTCTCCGTTTAATTCATTCATTGACTCTGTAATTTAAAAGGGTTGCTTTTTTTATCAAACGTCACCGACCAAATAAAAAATACGACATGGTTGGGCCAATAATTTTTTGTCCTGGCACAACCGACCATCCACATCTCCTCTTTTATAGCTTTGAATTTTGAATTTTCCGCTCTACTGACTCTATTTTGCTCTTAACGAAGAGGAACAAATTCTAGTGTGGCTAATTTTTAGTGTAACCTCACTTCACCGAAAAGGTGACTACCTTTTAAAAAAAGTTGGTTCGTTCGTGGTGCGTGTCACTTATTTATTTCGCTGTTGTAGGCTTTTTGGTTAATTTGTAACTAAATCACCTTTTCCCACTTTCCTTCCCGCAATTATCATCGTCATATCCATAAATATATTTCTCCTGAAAAAAGTACACGTTGAGATTGTCCCATTAAAAGCGATTTCCTCCCGGGTCATTTGCATATAAATGCTATCCTTCCTTCTGGTGTGGTGCTATTTAACGCTTCCGTTGCTCGTTAAAACAAGTCGTTACACACGTTGCGGAGTAGAATGAGTCTCGTAAGAAAATTAGTATTTTGACATGCTCGACACTTGCATACAACGAAATAACCTCTTTTGCTTATTTTCTTCAGTGAGCAACTAAAAAGTTCAATGGTCACAATATCGTATTTCGGCATTATGGTCAACCTCAGCTCACCTCTAGTTCCAATCTAAATTAGCCATTACATCCATCACAGGGAAGAGGAACAATAAAGAACAGGAACTAAATTGTAATTAAAAACCACACACACAATACAATAATAATCACTGCTCCGTCATCAGCAGTGGCCATAAAGAACAAAAGACTAAAATCACAATTTTCCACAAGACTGACCAGAAGCATAATCAAGATTTTCAGGGAAAAAAATCTGGTTTCATTTTCCTTTTCATCTCAGATCTACCTGCTCAGAAAGAAGGAATAATAATAATAAAGACATAAAATTTATTTTTCTTCATTCCTCTCTCTCTTCTCATTTAGATTAGCCCGACTGTATCAAAATGCGAAAAACGATCGTCATCTTGAATTTCATTCAGAAGGATAAGAATTAAGAACAACAACAAAAAAGGAGGAGGAGGTGGTGGTCGTCTCCGAGAATGGAGAGGAGAGAGAATTAATGAAGAAATAAATAATCAAGTTAATTGTGCACCTTGCACCACACAATCCAATCAAAATGGACTGACCAGAAAAAAAATAGCCAGCATTACCAGCACCATCACCCTGCGTTCCATGACATCATAAATATTTACCACAGTACATTTATGTTCGCTATTGTTCCACCCAAGAGAATCCAGTCAGGGTGTGTATAACGATCCCATCTCCTATTATTACCATTATTGCCCTTATTATTTCAATATTATGCATCATCCAACCGAAGCTATGCATCGTAATGCAATATTGTGTGCTATAAATGCACACATACACA
Source organism: Troglopedetes dispersus (assembly GCA_027744215.1). NCBI lineage: Eukaryota > Metazoa > Arthropoda > Collembola > Entomobryomorpha > Paronellidae > Troglopedetes > Troglopedetes dispersus. The sequence goes on along the minus strand of JAHZNF010000548.1, from coordinate 4,160 downwards.
CACACTTCATCATTCCGAAGCGCAAAAAAAAATTAAAGTAAGTTATAAAATAAAAACGAGTATAATATAATGGCCACTTGTCTCACTTTTTTCCCTCTCCTTCTTTCTTTATGACTTCCATTTACCATTACCTATGATGATTGTACCACTTTGTATAACAAAAAAAATTCTGTTAAAAAAGGAAAGCAGAGCATAGGAGCACCAACATTTTCTTGAGATTACGCTTTTACCTCTTACCTTAAGAAATATGTGTGCACCTAGTAATACATATTACTATTATGTATACATACTAGAGAGGAGGCTGGTGGAAGACATTATTGCTGCCACTGGTCTTTTTGGAAAGTAGGTTCCACTTGGTTTACCCATATTATTTGCCATTAGACGTGGGTAATTATAAATGTTTTTTTCCTTGTAAAAATGTACGCCTGGATGGAGTATTGTACAAGCATGTAAAAATGTAGAAGATGTAGACGTTCAGGTGAATTTATTATTAATGAGAAAGGAAGCAGTTGATGGTGGCTAATAAGCAGCTATAAAATTTTATTAAGGTTTATTATACACATTGAATTTTGTAATACCTGTCCAAGTGTGTGCAACAACTGTACGGAAAACTTGGTAGTAGGAATACATATTTATGTTGTGTACCCCTTTTTCTTGTCGACCAGGCAGGGTATGTATATTGTGTGTGCATTGTGTGCTTTATTTATTTATTTTTGTGGGTACTCTTCTTGTCGGACGGGAGTTGAGAAGGAGGAAAAATTATGTGTGCGATAAAATAAAATGGTTTGTTACGTCGTAGTTATTATTATTTGGCCATGGTTTTATAGTCGCTAATAATGATAATTATTATTGCCTCTCCTTCTTTCTCGTTGTGGTAATAATATGCAAGGAATGAATGATACGAGGAGCATAATGGCGTGCCAGGCAGGGTAGAAAATATTTTTTTTCGGTGTGTACCACACTATTACCATTATTACAGGTTATGGTTTGCAATGAGTGGAGGCAGGCGGACAGGCTGCTCTCTTCTTTGCGTAACTGGATCCCCAGATAATATGTGGTTGTGTGGTGGTGCTACTTGAAAGTGTAATCATGGTTCACTCATAATCCGGTTCACTCAGACCGGTGCTCAAGCAAAGGTGGAACGGGAGATTTTTTATAGAAGGAAAGTGGCAAGTAAATATCCTTTCCACTCTTCTAGTTTGCTAGCCTGGAGCCAACCTAGTTTATAAAGTAGTCAACTGGTTTATTTGTTGTTGAGGTTTGTGGAACCCGGAAAAAAATGTTTGGTGGGTGCTTGAAAATTAAAAAATATTTTACAAGGGCCCGAAGGAAATGGGGAGAATTAGTGGGAACATCGCTGGCATTTTGTGCGGATTTGGCTTTAAAAAATTTGGCTTTACTACAAGTATCATTTTAAACCGTTTCAAGTGCTTTTCAGATTTGGATATGATAAATGCCTATTCATGCCTTCATGTTCCAATGTGCTTTTGAATGAATTTACCAAAAAATTTCCTTGTCCGGTGGAAATTTACTGAGAAATTTTTGCAATTTGTTTATTTATTCACAACATAGAAGTTGGGTTTACTTAGTTGCAAATCGTCTTATCAAACGTCGTGTACTTAAGTGTTTCTTTAAATTCATGATTTATTTTCCATGGATGAAGTGAATGTCTTCTTGGGTAACATTTTGTTTTGTGGTGAATCAGATATAGAAGGTTCACTATCTTAATGACTTCCGTTTATCATGTCAAACTAAATCCATAAATGCATGAATGTCCTGCTGCTTAGATTTTTTCAATCAAAACCACTATAGACTATAGTATTTTGAAATGCCTATTCATGCCTTCATGTTCCAATGTGCTTTTGAATGAATTTACCAAAAAATTTCCTTGTCCGGTGGAAATTTACTGAGAAATTTTTGCAATTTGTTTATTTATTCACAACATATAGGTTGTTTATGATGACAAATGAACCATAGCAGACATGCATAAATTCTTTATTTAATCTTGACAAGAGCACATTTTATTTCTAAAAGTTTCGCCTTATCAATAATGTAAAATCTTCGTGTCAATATTAATTATGATTTAGAAATATCCTGCTTGCAGCACTGAACTGCCCAATCAATACGGAATTGAACTTTATAAAGTGGGTTGATAATTTGGCGTGATTTAGAATACTTTTTATGAAATGAGTTATTGGGAAAAAGGAAAATTATTAGAGAACTTTGGTCACTTCATTAAGTAAGTTTTTATGGGCTTATTTTGCTTCGCCTTCACTCCATGCCAATCAATTTTTAACAAGGCATTTTTTGACATTTTTACTTGCCATTAATTCTTGACATTTTTTAGCCAGGAGTAATAAATCTCATTTCTTGACTCTCTCATTCCCCTTCATCATCGTCACTTATCGCCACTCATTTACTTTTAATATATGTATTTTTTTCCTAGAAGGATTGACTTCACTTGGCTTTTCTTATTATTAATAATCAAAAGGGAAATAACGGTAAACACTAATCCATAAATAAAGGCTGTAAAGCATCAAAACGATGATTACTACAGCCAGCGCGCCTGGGAGTGAATGTTGTCGAATGTCACAATGTGTCAGTGAGAATTTTTCTTCGTTGTAGTGGTGAATCAAGAAGACAAGTTGTGCTGGTGAGTGGAAAGATGTGATGTGTAGATAGATTGGATATCATCATAATGACAGTATTCATCATGAAAAATGATGAGGAGGTAAGGTGAGATGAGGTGAAGTGTTCAATGAAATGTGACCACTCAGTAATAACATCACACACAGTCACTATCACTCCTACCACCACCACCGTCATCATCATCCTTTTAGACGTTATGACCCGCAGCGTGCAAAATATAATTGTGAAGTTGCCGAAGGCGATCTTTATGAAAAATAAATTAAATGTCTTGTTGAAGAAAAATAGGGGAAAACATAAAGTGAACGCAGTAAAGGGCGACACGACGCCGAAGACAAGGAACGATAAATATCTTTTTAAAGGAGTACGTAAATATATTCTAATGAAGGGGATGTATTTATGCGCCACCTTGCTCATCATATTGTCCACAAGACAGAACATACATAACAGAGTCACACCAAAACTATGTTATTTTGTCTGACCACCTACTGGTTCCCATATTCTCGCCTCCTTGCATGTGTGCGCAACAGTGCGCCTGCACATGACTAATTATTATATTAAAGCTTTTGGCACTGTTTCCTATTTTTCCCCTTGATGCTGTCATCATTATTGCGAAAAAATGTTGAAAATGAATAATAAATGATTCGCATCTGACTTTCCTTGTAAAAACTTTGTTATCACTTGTTACTTATCGCCAATAATCATCTTAAACAGGAATATTAACCAAGAGCATAAATTAAACTTTATTGCTTTACGCCATGTGCATTTTAAAAGAGTAATTTTTATTTTGCACAAAAAAAAGAATAATAAAAGTTTACGAATTATCTTCTCAAGTTACCTCTCTTTTTGTGCGTAATTAGACCAGGCAGATCTGAGCTATGAAATGCACATAAAAAATTCGCATTAAGTACGCATTTTTATTTTTGAAAAAATTTCCCCCATAAAAATAAACCAAATAGCATTTATACAAGCGAAAAAAATATAATTCCATTATTAGTTTTGTAATGATTGCACTTTACCAAATCGCACATAATTCGATCTGCATGTATACGCTGCTCCACATTGTTACACTTTGTTATCGTGATAACGAGCACTTCATTTAGACTATTTACTTTTCTGTTGCTTTTTTTGCATTCTTGTAATGAAATGTAATGGTTTCAACAGACCGTTTGCCACTTGTAATAATTATGATACGACACATTCCTTTGATCGTAATAGGATCTGACATGAGTACTTGGCTCACATGCTTCATCAAAAAAGATTTTGCTCATTTTTTCTTGCTTAGAGTGATGGTGATTGCTGCGCTGATGATTAGTAAACTATTCAAATAGCTCATTACCACATTTTACAGACATGCACACACCTTGATATACTCCTTTGTATCTTTCTCTTTTTTGTTGCAGTTGCCACTACTGAGGTACTGTGTCAGTAGTGCAAATAAAAAGGGTAATAAAAAATGATTTGCTAATAACGATAAATTATTATGATTAGCATTAGGTGAGCGCAAGAACAAG
>JAHZNF010000547.1:0-10228 GCA_027744215.1 Troglopedetes dispersus | reverse complement strand
GAAATAACGATACGTACGTGTGTCACTGTCACCTGCTCCAAAAAGTTTCACAAAACGAACCGTGTTACACAAGCATTTGAGGATTTAATAAAAATCATATGCTAATTTGACAATTTAATACACGAACAAAATACTCCATCAAATGTTTTCTCAGCTTGTGTCTATTTTCACACAAATTATGCAAAATGATCAATTAGTAAGATCAAAAATTAACTTCGTGTGTATTTGTCTTAGCGAACGTTATAAAATGCCGAATGGCCGTCCAGATGACCCAGCCAAAATGCAACTTTGAAACAAATATTATTTCACAACAAAATGTGTCCAAAATGTGAGCTGGATTTCTTAATTTAATTACCTAATTTTCTCACGGTTACTAATTTATTTTGTTAAAACTCGGCTTGAATATAATTTTTCTAAATTCACCAACTATTATATTGGATCAGGTTTGACTATTTTCCAATTTAAAAAGCATTATTTATTGTCACACGCCAAATGTACGTGTCCAGTAAATCTGATTATTTATTGCTCATGATTACACAAAAATAAAACAACGCCTACACCACCACAACACTACTTTATTTTCTCTAAAAGAAACATAATTCACTCACCAGCAAGATTTTCTGTTTACTGGCCACACTCACTCCGAGATAAACTTTTTTTATGAGGAGTTCCCTACACGTTAAATAAAAAAAATAACTACTGACCACACTAAAATGTCAAAAAGCCTACTACACGTATTACACTATTAAGGCGAGGTAAACACATCCAGTAGCAATCTGAATCTGACTGTCATCTCTGTGGTGTCCACGGAACGCATTAAAAAATAGTAATCTTCCGTACTTGATCTTCTTTTAAAATGTACACCCAATCCTCATACATGATAATTAAGTACAAACACAAAACATAAGTTCATTATCAAAACCAAACTCGTCCCCTTCTCTCCACTCAGCTTTACTAGAAAGTATATATCTTTTTATTTATGGGCATAGATCACGTGGATTTGAGGTATATTTTTATGGCCACATAAAACCAACGTATGTATTTTTTTAATTACCCAATCAAAACCGTAATAATGTGAGCACTCTTCAATTCATTATTATAATTTAATTTTTTTATGAGTTTTGCGGAACGAGCTCCGGATATCAAATCAAAATGCAGACTGTGCACTGCCCCGTAAATATTTACTTCCTCTTCATAAAAAATTATTGACTCGTCTCTTGAAACAAAAATATAATATGTTCCGTAAGGAGAATAATAAATATACACCCTCTCCAAAAAGAATCTTTTTTCTCCTAAAATTCATATCTTTTCCATACACACAACTTGATTCCATCTGAAAATTGTACCTACACACATTATCATCATCATCATCATTTTTTCGGGTAATACTCATGGATTTTTTTTGTAACAAAAAAATAAGACAAGTCAGCAGCAGCAAAAGCTGCCTTTTCTCTAGAACAACATGAACCTTATTTTTTTCCGTGGTCACAGTCAAAGTCACAAGAACAGTGGGTGCATTATACAATACTTTTTCTGTCCAACTCATTCCTCTCAAAACTCATTTCATCTCCTCCGTTGTGTGCAATAATATTTTTTGTCCCAACTTGACTTAGGGAAAAAGGGGTAATCTGTGCACACACACACACAAATAATATAATGCCTACAAGTTTGAGCGCAATTCTCTTCTCTATTTTGAAATCTGGTGGAGTACATACACCGTTTATCAAGAGATCAGATGCCGAGAATTGTGCACACGCAAAAAAACTTTTTGCAGAAGAACCTTCTAAATACATATGAAAGTGTGGTGACCTGCTAACTAATAATGACTGAGGATTTATTCTAACTATTTTTGGCAAATATAGGAATAATGGACACGCAACCCTGAAGAAGCAGCAAAAATGTGTGCACAAACTTAAGTTTAACGCCACCTCGAAACTTGACTTGCTGATTCAAAACAAGTGAGTAAATAGGTTCCTCTTCTTCTATTAATTCCAGGCTTGCGGTTGGCTGAGTAAATATTGAGTGCATGCCTTGGATAAGCAATATAAATTTTAAACCTACAACCTTCATTCAATCAAGTAAGTGTTTTGACTAGATTGTCACTAACTTGACTTATCAAAATTTACAGGCATGGACCAAAACCGACCCAGAACACGAGGACTGGAAGCGTCGGAAGCCGAAGAAGATGCAAAGTTTATCAAGGCGGCTCTCAAGGAACCAGAAAAGTTTATTAAGAAAGCCCATCAAAAACTGAAGAGTGACTACAGCCGACGAAGGAACAATGACTCGGATGACGAGGAAGAGAAACTCTTTTACCAGCAACCTCCATTCGACGACGCTGAAGAGGAGGTGGCCAAACCGGGCAACAAAAAGAGGAGAGGTGGAGCAGGAGGACGCAGAGGAATGATGAGGAGACGAGGAGGGAAAGGAGATGGGGAAGGGGAGGAAGGGATGTCCACGAGAAGACCAGTTTCGGCCAGACTAGCTGCATTACTAAAGGTTACTCTTCTGCTGAAGTTATCAATTAATTTATGAACACGAAATGGTAGTCAATAACTTCTTTTTAATTATTATTCTGTTTTTCAGGAGGAACTAACTCCAAAAATCGTACCTTACCACCACTCCGCCATTCAATACAAACACGTGTGGTACAAGATCGGGGATGTCGTGGCTGTCCAGAAAGAAGAGACGAAATACTACGCCCAAATCCTTGGCTTCCACACTGACCAGTTTTGTGAAAGGTATGCCTCCATTCAGTGGTTACTCCCGAAATGGAAGGTGGATGTGGATAACCTACCTTCAGTGACGATGGAGTCATTTCGAGGAAGTGAGTATTGTACTAAATCTCCTGTTAATTTATTGCGCAATAAAACAAACTACTTTTCCTTTTGCCAGCGGATATCACATTAATTAAACTAACTATTAAATTGCTTGTGTCCATTATCAATTATCATTTACTTAATTAGTCATTAATTATGATTTTTTCCGGTTTAAAGGTGTCCCCGAGGAGCGTCCTGTCAGCATGAACTGCTTCAGCTTCGTGTTCCGCCCGCAGTCCCACCACTTCCAGCCGGAGTACCCGAAAACCGTGTCCAGGGATAGGTTCTTTGTGTTAGACCACAGCAGAATCTTTTTCGACTCGCCTTCTCCAACGCTAACCTCCGCCGAACGACGTTATTGACGATCTGAGTCTACTAATATTTTATGAAATGATCTATCTTCCTTCTTTCTTTTACCTTTTTTTTGTTCACTCAAACCCACCCAATTTTGTAATTTGTTGTGTTGTGTCCATATCCTTGGACATATGTATTATTATTATTTGGACCAATATTTGTTAGAAAATTTTTAAAGTGAAGTTCCTCCGATAAGGCATTTTCCAGACACTTACCGTATATTATTATGTAGATGATAGTTTTTGTACCGAATTAAAACAGAATTAATGTTTTTCTAATTTTATAATGCGTCATTATCAGAGCTACGATCAGTAGGCCTTATGTTTTCCGTCAGGTAGGTGTTGCTCCGGCCGGCCGGTGGTTCTCTAACTGCCGAACGCTTTAACGGATTGACATGAAATTTGGTACACCCAATTAGTTTTTTGCACTAACGACGCTTGGGATTGTTTTTGGAGGAAACACGCTTAACCAACATGCCATGATGGTAAAATATATGTATTCAAATTTGGTATACATGATTCCCATGTCGTAAGGAGGCCTCCAATGACCTTTTCCAGAAAATGTGTCACGCGCTTTCACGGTTATAACGGTAAATATGTATTGTGTCAAAAAGCATTGAAATTTGGTATAGATAATTCCCATATCGTAAGGAGGTCTCCAATGATCTTTTCAAGAAAATGCGTCACGCGATTTGGCTGTTATAACGGTAAATAAGGTTTGCTGAACAAATGTCTCGAAACTCCGATATATTTTATGCGCAGTAGTGACCAGTAGCTACATTTTATTCGCGGTAGTGACCAGTAGTAGCTAGATTTCTTGCGCAGTAGTGTTCATTCACTAGATTCGACGCCCAATTTATTGAACATTCTTTGAACAATTGATTGATTTTACAGTCCTTTCTACTGTAACTTAATTTTGAGACGGTTGATCTTAGCCCTTTGCATTTTTCTAAAATGGTTTATTTCATTTGAGAGAAGTTGCAACAATTTTAGATGCATCTGGTTCACATTTGGAACATTTTTTTTACAAATTGCTTTCATCCTGGAACATTTATGGCTTCCTTCACACCTGATAAGGAACGCATTACTGACCTCAAATTGCTCATTCATGATGAGTGGCATACATAATTTACTTGAAGCATTTCTCGGAGGAGGTCTCTTATCTTTCTTTCTTTTCAAGAAAAAATGTAGGATTTTACTTCATTTGGCGGTAGCGTTTCATCAGGCAACTTTCTGCTTGAAAATTTTAGCCCACACGTCGTTTCATTTCACTCAACCCGTGGCATTTATGATGATGATGATGACGACAGGCCATAAAAAACGTGCTCAACACATGAGCTCAGTCAGAAACAATACATAACCGCATTCTTTTTTTTCAACTCGATAATAAAATGCCCATCTTTCCACGACTGAGTTTCGAAAAAAAAGTACTACTACAAGAAGAGCGAGCCACCCAAATCGATATGACCTTTATTACTTTCAACAAAGACACACGCTCCAACTTATGTGTTTCCCGCAAGAGGCAAGAGATTTCCCAGATACATACGTTCCGTGTGTGGTAAATAAACAAAGAGGCAAAAAAAAGTCTCACAAAATCGAACGATATTTTTTACAAACCAAGAAATTGAAGGAAAATGTGTTGAGAAAAAAAATACGAGCCATTTATGCATGTTTCCCGCATGCATCATTACTAATGAACGCTAACATGCATCCAAAAAATACTGAGAAAAAGCCAAACCTCTTTTTTATGGAACAACTACATATCATGTGTGCAGTTTGTAGCTATTAAGTAAGTAAAGACCAAAATATGAGGTAATAATGCACACACATGAAAAAATATGTGTCCAGAATAAAAAAGAAACTCAAGTCAATTTATTTTTTCTGCACGCATACTCGAATTGACATCGCTTTGCCTTGTAACGTTTTTTTCAGAGAGACATATATATATCGCTATATAAACTTTCATAAATCATCTTATTACTCTTTTGAACGGAGAAAAAAAAATCTGACAGTCGGCCTGTCTCTCAAAAAATATGTCTAATTTCAGCTTGAAAAGTGACCGAAGCAGAGAAAACATTGAGCCGGAATTTCCCGGAATGTGAATTGGAGATGCCGAACAAGCCAAACTGGGTGCCTTCTTTTTACTTCCATAAAGGAAAGATTCCTCCAATTCTGCACACAAGAAAGTAAGTGGAAGCATAGCAGTGTGTGCATGCTGCTCGCTCACTCAATATTGGAGCACACGACCAACGACAGACGGGTATAATAATTGTAGCACAGATAAAAAATGTAACGACCGACGACCAACTACCTATTTCTCGTCCTTTTTCGCTCGCCTTCATGCGCTCCTGCTCATCCCTCCACAAAAAAACTAAACGCATAATATGGAATGTATGTACACATGATAAGACTATTTTAATATTGGACACAGTATCAAAAAAACCGAAAATATAAAAATATACATGAAAGGAACACAGACAGACCTAAAAAAATAGTTGCTTTCCTTCCTGGTCATCATCATCTCTGATGTAAGAGGGAAAAAAGTATAATATTTTTTTATTGTTCTCTTTGCTCCATATTTCTTTTGTTTCGTTTACCATTCTACTACTACATAGTACTTACTACTATAATTTTTTTTTGCTCCGCTTTAAAAACAACAAAAAGGAAAAAGTGAGCACGAAGAGAGCTTCCAAAATAAAAGGAGGAAAAAGGACGACGGGAAGCTAAAAGGAAAAAATCGGAGCAGAGGAGAGACCACCACAGACTCTCTTTCTGCAAAATCTACTTTTTTTATGCTCCGTTTCCAAATAACCATTTTCCTTTAAGTTTTAATTCACTCGTTTCTTTTTTCTTCAATTTCTTTTTCTTCACACGTTACTAACAATACTAACCCAGAAAAAAATTATTATATTCTTTTTTTGGAGGAGTCAGCTAATCGGTCTAATATATTGTTCAACAAAAAGAAAGGAAAAGGAAAAAAATTACTCAGTTTTTTTGAGAGAGATGGCCATAATTTTTTCATAAATTGGGATTTGCCGACTCAGTAAATAAATTATGACTAGCATCATCACCACCTTCTTCTCATCACTCAGTTGGAGTTGGATGGCTTGAGCCAAAAGGAAAGCACCATTTTTTCTCGAGGGAAAAAAATGTTGGGTCGGAAGCAGAGCCTTGTAAGTTCCACGTTAATTTCTTGACGCCTTCATATCAACTTGTGTCCGAAAAAACTTCTCTTATTTTTTTTATTGCACAGCGGCCCGAACCCATTTTATCGGACTATGGACCTGACGAGGCGCTCAGTGATCATACCGATATAGAATGGGTAACAATACCATAAATATTTTGCTCTTGGAGCCATAATGTAAGTTGTCTTGAATAAAAGTTTACCTGCATCAATAATATGTTTTATTAAAGATGTGGGTCCGAAGGCTGCTTCGCCTGTGTGCACTGGCTTCCTTGGTGTCCGTGTGTGTGAACACACCTCGGACATTCGAGCGATATCCGTTCCTCCAGTTTGCCACCTTCATCACGGATATGGTGGTCACCTTCTTGTTCACGGCGGAGATGATAGTGAAAATGAATATTCGAGGATTGTTCAAGAAGTCCAATGGCTACTTCAAGGATCGCTGGTGCATCTTTGACGCTTTGATGGTCTTCATTCACTGGGTCTCATTCATTCTTCAGATGTTCGAGATTATGGGACTTGTACCAAGGTTGAAAAAAAATAAGTAATACTAATTAATTTATGCACACACGTGCTCCATATTGTAATTGAGTAAGGATTTTTTTGTGTTTTTGTAGCTTTTTTCAATGTATTCGACTTGGTTAGCAAAACTCAATTATTGATTAAAATTAAAATTGATCCATTTAGCTAATTACAGCTATGAAGAGAAAAAAAACTTTCACCGCTTTCACCACGTTTCTCCATTTATTTTTTTTGTAGAGATTGAGCGAAAAAAGCAGGGATTTGCGGGTTTTGATGAATTCGGTAAGAAGAAGAAAAAATTTGCTGACACAATTTATATTGAAATGAAACCAATTAAATTGTGTCCATAAATGAATGCAATTGTAGCCACAAGTCTGTTCACGGTGTACCAAGCCTCATCTCAAGAAGGCTGGGTGTACATCATGGCACGTGCGATAGACTCGTTGCCTGGCTGGCGTGCTCCACTCTACTTCGTCACGATGATATTCTTCCTGGCGTGGCTCGTCAAGAACGTGTACAGATACCACAAACAATAAATAGATGATCCATTACACTCTTGCAGGTTGGTAGTAATTAAAATGCTGTGTTGTTTGTGTGAACAGGTTCATAGCCGTGATCACCGAGACATTCAACGAGATTCGTGTTCAGTTCCAGCAAATGTGGGGCACGCGAGCCACCGGACGATTAGCAGAAGATCACTCAATCCGAGTCCTGACTGGGGATGACTTTGGCTGGAAGCTGGTTCAAATTGATGGGGACAAGCAGAAGGGTCTAGCGCCTTGGCCCTTCCAGGTTATCCTCATGTCAGCTGCTTTCCGGTTGCTCGTGATGTGGGCGATTCTGGCCAACGCTGTGTTCGCAGCTACTATGCACTTCAACACGGAAACTCATGATGACGACGTGGGCCGGTCGCCAGAACAAATGGATAAGTATTATTATGCCGAGCTCGGCTTCACGATTTTCTTCAATGTGGAGGCGGTCTTCAAAATTTGGTGCTTGGGCCCTCGAGGCTACTTCAAACAGGCGATTCACAAGTTCGAGATACTTCTGGCATTTGGCACTTCCATCCATTGTGATAATTCCCGGCCTTTACTTGAGTGGGTTTACCTACTTTCAGGTATGTACTATTAACAAAAAATTTTGATTTATGGGCACAAATTTTCAAAAAATAAATTATGGACACAACAAATTTCTTATCGATTTTTTCAAGGTGTTACGCGTTGTGAGACTGATGAAGGCATCTCCCATGCTGGAGGATTTCGTGCACAAGATTTTCGGGCCGGGAAAGAAGCTCGGCTCGCTGGTTATCTTCACCATGTGTTTACTCATCATTTCTTCAAGCATTTCGATGCAGTTGTTTTGCTACCTTCCCGAATTCACCAAGTTCGAAACCTTCCCGGAAGCGTTCATGAGCATGTTCCAAATCCTGACTCAGGAGGCTTGGGTTGAGGTAATATTGAAGTAATTTGGTTTCCATTGCTGTAGTTTTTCTTACTTGTCCATCCTCCGATTTCCGCGACCACTTATCATGATACGATTCATCAGGGTCTTCCTCAAATTCCAGATGCCAAAATCACGAATCAATCAAAGCTGCAAGCGTTCTTCCCAGCAAATCTATAACGTCACTTTGTTCTTCGTCTTCTGCATGAGTTTATATGGGTTACTTGGTGTGACAGGGTTACATGTAAATGGTGATGTATAATGTATAAACATTACTTCCGAAAGGTAGCGGAACAATTTATTCTAACGAAAAATCCAATCATATATAAAAATTCAGTTAGTTTCTATATAAGTAATCATTAATTCATTGCAGATAAAAATCACTGCTATGTAACAAGCTGTAGATAGGTATAGACTAGCACTACATTTATACAAGACTATCATCACATAACCTAATCTTCATCATCCGAGATCGCAAGTGGGACAGGTTTCCGCTTTTTTATGGAAGGGCCGGGTTCTTCCTCGTCAGGTTCACCGGTTGTAGGAAACCACCTGTTCTCTACCCATTCCCGAAAAGCACCGGGTGGAATGCCACTTTCGTAGTCAGTTTGTAGGTCATCAATAATGTTGGGGAAAATGTCATACTGTAAAATCGTACGTAGTTGAGGAATCGTGACTTGGTACTCAGTCAAATCTGCAGTACAGGCAATGTTCGGAAAGAGGTATGCTACGTAACGCCAGTTGGTATTGTTGTTATCTGAGGCTACAATAATCATGAACCACCATCGTGGAATTTCTGCTTTTGATTTATTGAGAAGGTCCAAGTTTTCCACTTTTTCCAATTTTCTGTAAATGAAATTTAATACGTTTAAATAAACATTACATGATTATTTTACATATCTTTTAGATGCGTAATCATAGTTCAAAGTACCCTGACGTTCCTGCCATTATGCGAACTTTATGAAGCAAAAGTATACCCTCTACGAGTTCCTCCAAATATCGCCAGTGTCCACGATTCAGGCCAGAGTGTTGGATTGCGATGTCGGATAAGGTGTTAATTACATCGTGTAAAAAGGTAGAAAACCTTGCCAATCCGAGACCAATTACATGTCCCATTTCATACCCCTCGGGTAATACTGTTCCCGTCCGTCCCTTGTGGTAATCCTCTAATTTCAACTGATCTTCTTCACGTAGAAAAATATCCACTCGTGGTGGTTTAGACCGTGTCTTTTTATCATGTTCAGCTTTATTAATCAATCGTTTTGATAGGACACAGTAGACAAATGAGGGTCGCTTTGCCACTGAATCATAGTCCAAACAGATATACTTTCGGTACTGCAGAGGGTTGGAATGGGGTTTCCCTAATCGCCCAAACTGAAACAAGTCACAAGTATCTCTGTTAGTCAAGCGTCTGACACCGCAATATTAAAACTATGATCATGAAAGTTAAATTTGCAATGTACAATGCGCAAATCGTACATCAGCTTTCAAATCGAAATCCTCCTGCGTCATCACGTAATCCTCCGTGTAAACATTTGGGTGATATTTTAGTAAGTGCTTTTTAAAATTATTTAGGGCATAAGCAATTTTAACCGCGGCATACGTTTTGGAACAATTTTTGCACCGGATCACAACTGCCTCGTCATCAGATGACAGTAGTTGGTAATACTTTTGAAGTGGATCAAGCGGATGGAATATGGCGTGTGCCATTGTATATCTAATTTAATGAAACGCGAATTAACTTTCAATGTTATTACTAAAATCACGTTAACAAATCAAGCAAAATGATGTTGCGCGGCTCCTTCGCGACTATAACTCACAACTGACAAAAAGTTGTTCATTCTTCTTTGTTACTTTGTTAGAGGTGACAATCTGTCTTCAGAGTGCACCACACAAGCTTCTTGCAAACA